>JAJJWW010006620.1:0-286310 GCA_023531295.1 Papaver armeniacum | reverse complement strand
TGTTGAAACAGAGGACTTTCATGAGTGTTGATGGTGGATTTTCGTTTAAGGTTAAATTTGTAAAAAACCGAAAAAATCATGCGCTGACATCTTGTAAAAGATAAAGCCATTTATAAGTGTTGGATACTCCCTCACTTAATTCACCAAGAATGGAGCATGTAGCAACAATCCCATTCTCGTGAATACATGAAATTCCTCCCGAGGTTGGAGCATGTGGCAACAATCCCCTCCCGTGAATTTCATATTAGCCTTGTATTTCCAGTACTCATTATCGGTGTGGCATGACGATCGAGTGTTACTCTTACGTAATAACACGAACCTCCAAGCACTATAATGAAACCATGTACGAAATACCCGTGCGATTCTCGATGTTATACTAGATTCTCGGTGTGTTATACTAGCCCTATTGAGCCCCTCTCGGTGTGTTATACTAGCCCGATTGAGCATTCGGACTGACCGTATCAGTCCGGATATGATCTGATCGCATTCATCCAACTCCATAAGCATGATTGGATGACCCCAGATCAATTACATCACCCTCAAGAAGGTATGGAATACCCACGGCCGACCCCGCATGGTCGGTCATTGGCCTAGCCTGCCAAGAAACCGTTCACACCAAGCATTATGGACGGAAAACCCTAAATTAGGGTTTGCGGCATATTACATGTGTCGCAAAACAGTCTCAACCATCCATCTTCGCAGGTATAGATGGAGGGTGTAGATGTAGACTCAAAGGGCCCAGAGCATGTCAACACGATCACCGTAGGCCCGCCTACACACTTGACCAATCGGTCAAGACCAACAATGTTTGGCCGTGACAAAATCATCACCCAAACAAAGAGTGGCGCACGGCTTTTGAAAGCCAAAATTAGGGTTTCAAATCATCACGCGCGTCCATCTTCTCCGGCACGAATGGAGGGTCACAGATTAGATTAAACAAGGGCCGGTCATACCAGCATGACCACCGTGGGCCCATCTACCTCCTCACGCGATCGGCCAAGGCATCCCATGCCCGGCTAATCCAAAATGCCCGCCCAAACATGCGTGGTTACACTTCCCAAATTGCAACCGATCTCAACCACTCAACTTCACCGGATGATTTGAATGGCTTAGATCACGTTTTCATGGGATAATCAGGTATAGGTGTGAACACCAGCCTACCATCTACACGCTGGTATGATCGACCAAGACCGACCAAGATGGGTCGTCTTGGAACGCACGCCCAAACCAGGGATGTCATGCGGTCTCCACCTCCTTTGCGGCAACGGATTTCTGCCGCAAACCGATCTCAACCACTCAACTTTGCCGGTCAATTTGAGTGGCCTAGATCGCTCCTTCTGGGGAAAGTGAGGTATGGACGTGTACACCGGCATGCTGTCTACACACATGCCCGGTCGGTCCTCTCCAAAGCCCTTCCCATGCTCGGTTTCGACCAAGCTGAAGAGTGATGCTTGCGCACCTCTTCAAAAACCATCTCATCCGTCCAACTTCACCAGCTTGGCTATACAACCCTGGTCAGGAGTTATTTGGTCAGTGAGGCGTCATTACCCATCACTTTACCACATCATAATGCGCAAGATACGCATAAAATACACACGATACTTCACAAGTATCGACTTCCCGAATAACACAAATATTCAATTCAAAGATCACGTGCTATCTTTCATGGATCCACGATCCACACATTCCGCATATATCAATCATGTCACAAATCCGGGGGATACATACGGGGTATTGGTCTGGCGGTTTACAGCGTGCAGCGTGCAACGCGCCATCACAAGAACGTGTCGAAAGTCATGGACGGTTAGAGATGAACAGGAGAAGTGGGCAAGACTGGTCGTGTGTTACCGACGCACAACTCCACTACTCCATCACTCCACTTCCTCCACTTCCCATGCGAGACGTGAATGAGGCTCAATGACTTGTATAAATAGGTTCTCCGCCCTATTTCAAACAACAACACAAGTTCGTACGAGACAGAAAATCAAGTGTTAATACAAAAAATCGTATTCAAACACCCGCAGCCTCGCTTGCATCAACCGCAAGCCTGCTCACCTTTCACATACAAGTCATAAGCAAGCCAACACCTTCACAATCTCAACACCTTCTTCGCTTCCCCCTAAGATCAACCCCATCTCCTTCACTTTGTGACCGAAACAAGTCCGGAACGGCCATTTCTTGGTTTAGGCCGGACTTGCACAGATTGATCTCTCGAATCTACAAGCACTCACCACGCAGTGCATTTGTTTAAAGGTTTAAATTCATTCCTCATCCACACCCCAAATTAGCAAATTCTGCAGGAGTAGTTTTCACCCATAAACAATGAGTTTAGGGAATAATAATTATAAAAAGCTAGGGACTGTGAGGTGTGGGGCCGGCCACGGCTTGGGCATGGCCGGCCGGCTATGTTGCCCGGTCCCGCACACCTTTCCCTATTTTATAATATTATTTCATGAATCCATGAAGTTACGGAGAATCCATGAATTTTGTTGAAACCAAGGAGTTTCATGAAATTGGGGAATGATTATTATAATAGGCTAAGGATTGTAAGGTATGGGACCGACCACGGCTAAGGCATGGCCGGCCGTCCATGTTGCCCGGTCTCGCACACCTTTCCTTATTTTATAATATTATTATTTTTTTATGAATCCATGAAGTTATGGAGAATTCATGAATTTTGCAAAAACAAGGAAAGTTGCTAAAATCAAGGAGTTTTTTCATGAGTTCATGAAAATAACAAAATAGGGCAAAATAATTAAAGAAGCATGGGGACCGGCCATGGCTAGGGCATGGCCGGCCGGCAGGTGGGCCCGGGCCCAGGGCGCTCCTTATTATTTTATTAATATTTGATGTTTTCTCCTGTTTTGCGTAGGATTCCTCATCTATTCGTGTTTTTGGATGCTCGTTCGTGGATGGTGTCCCAACAGTAATTTGGGTACCCCTTAGTAAATTGGGTGCCCCTTATCCAACCGAGGGGTCCTTTTAACATTTATCCTTGGGTGCCTTTAACAATGTTTCGGGTGCCAATATCATTTTTTGGGGGTGGTTCCAACGTACTTCCGGAGTGCCTTTAACACGTCCTCTGGATGCCTGTAATAATTTTCTCCCACGAGCCCAAATACCACTTTTCGAATCAATTTCTCCACAAAAGTTTATTTCTCCAAAAACACCTACAAAAACTTCCTGTGAATTTCATATCAGCCTTGTATTTCCAGTACTCATTATCAGTGTGGCATGACGACTTAGTGTTACTCTTACAGAGTAACACGAACCTCCAAGCACTATAATGAAACCATGTACGAAATACCCATACAGGCTGACTCTCGGTGTGTTATACTAGCCCGATTGAGCCCCTCTCGGTGTGTTATACTAGCCCGATTGAGCATCCGGACTGACCGAAGGTGTGAGGCACCCAGCCCGTCCAATCCGAAGATTGGCCTCTACTTTATATTTGGGATTTTAGGATTCCAATTCTCAATAAACTAAGAAATAAACAAATGAAATACATGAGATTATAAATATTTTCACTAATTAAATGGACACGAACTATCACTTGTTTTCGCTAATTAATGATTATGATGTTGCTTAGTGTTGATGGTGGATTTTCAACAAGGGTCAAATCCGTAAAATCATGATACTGCATGTTTCTGGTACGGCTTCAGGCATGTGACGATTCATATTTTACGAAGCCATGATGAACATGTCTTTCGAAAAGCCTCCACTAGCTGAGCGTTCGATCCCTGGCATTTCATTGTGCACTCTATGTAGAATAATGGAATTGGGCGGTCCTCCTACATAATTGTTTGTTGAGAGGGCTTAACTCCTTCAGGACGTCGGTGATACTCACTGTTCCCTGACTACATGAGAGAAAACCCCTCTACATAGAAGAACGATTGGGAGGTTCTCCGTAAGATTGAGAGCAACATCGGCTTCAAGACAGTGACACTCACTGATCCTGACTATGTAGAGCTACCGTGTATAGACTCGGGCGTTCTCTGAAAGATCTGAGAGCGTCTTCAAGATATTAGCCGTCTCCTGACTATGCACATAGATTAATTCTGCCGTGACATTCATCACTTAATTCCCAGAATGATCTATTATTGCTCCTATTCCATGGTCGATTCCACGGCATGATCCCATGGAATGGCAATAACAATTGCTCCAATTTCATGATCGAATCTACGACTTGATCTCATGGAATGGAGATAACAATTATATTATCTCATTACTCTGATTTCATGATCGAATTCACTGCTAATCTCATGAAATGGTAAAAGATAATTTTATTACTCCGATTTTATGGTCGAATCCACGATCCCATGGAATGGTAATTGATGCGTGTCGTAACCACAACAAATTAATTAATACTTTACTACCTAATTAACTAGTAATATAGGGTAGTCAAGGTCGATCCCACGAGGAGCACGAGATTCTAGTTGTAAAAATTGTCACGAAAGGGGGTGTAAAAGCAAAAGAAAATAAACAAAACAATTAAAAGGTAAAGTTGAAAGCAATAAGAGAGACAAGATCAAGGAATCCTTCTTCGTTACGAAACAATGAATCAAGTTATGTTCTCTTCTACTTGTTATTAGTCACAGATTATCACCAACCGTAGGTAAAGCAAATAGCTCGAGTGCTAAACCCCTAAATCCCTTGTATCACCGGACACTAAGTTCTCGACTCACCGGATTCTAATCACCAAGCCACCTAGAATTAGCTCAACCTAGATGTAACTTGGCTCATGCATTAAGTTTTGTGAATTTCTTAGGTTGATATTAGTAGTTAGACTCTTAGCTCAAGGTCCACTTGCTAACGTTGTTTCTACACACAATTGCTCCACGGAATCCCTCCGCAAGGTCTCGTGTTTGCTACTTATGTAAAGAGTCAAGAAACGATTACTTATCTCCTAACTTTCACTAGCTTTAGATCAAATTAACAAATCAATTTAGCGTGCACTCCAAACAATCTATCAATCAATCATGAATGTCTTTAAGATCACTCCTATTAGTAAAAACAAACGATAATTATGTGAAAAACTTCAAGATAGAATTTGAAAACAAAAACTTAAATCATATGTTAAGAACTAGGAATTCATCCTCAATCAATAAAATTAGCTACTCATGTTAAAGAGTTCACACAAAGAATAAGAAAAGAAAAGTGTTGTGTGTGTAGAGATGTGTAGAGAGGTGTGTGTAAAAGATGTAGAGAGGTGTGTAGAAGTTGTAGAAAACTTCTCTATTTATAGGCTTCAATATTCTCCAAATCTTCTAAGGAATAGAATCCTTTTTCTTTTGCAATTCAATTTCCAAATCCAAGCTTTTCTCAACTCTTCCACCTTCTCTTTCCAAATTTGAGTCCAATTCTCCATCCAATTCCTAGCCCAAGTCTTCACACCCATGAGAGAAGTCCATAGAAAATTCCGGAATTTTGGTCGCTGAAAACTGGGATTGTGGCCGGAATTTGGCCGGAAAACGTCACCGCCGGCCACCTGGAAATTTCTCCGTCGAGAGAATATTCGACGGAATATTCCGTCAGTCCTCCGTTAGGACTAACGGTCAAACGGGTCAACCGTCAGTCAACTGTTAGTCAACAGGGTCAAAGTCTAGGTCATGAGTCAGAACCGAGTCAGCATTGAGTCCAGCTAACTGGGCTGACTCGGCTAAGTTGCCATGGCATAAGCATTGCTCTGGCCAGAGCTGTGTTGTTGCACAATGATTGTGCTTCAGCCATGTTGGCTGATCAGAGCCACCACATGTTACATAACTCTCAGCTGCAAAACATCTTCCTGCCCTGTCCTCATTTGAATTCAAAACAACACCAACCCATTTATCCCTGCAACTCATCAGTGCCAAACCTCCCAAGCTCACATCGACTCTTAGCTCAGCTGCAATTCAAGACCAAACTGGCAGCAACACAACGTTCATCAATCCACCGTGACAATGTCTCAAACTCGTAATGACTGTCCAGCTACTCAGCTCAATCTCCAGTCATACTTCAACATCAGTTCCACCTTCACTGCCATATTCTCAACTACTCCAGTGCATATCTGTTGTCATACACAGCCAACACCAAAACTCGTCTTCACATTACTGCCAATTCAACCTGATGCTCAATCTGCTCCAGCCAACTCTATATATCTCTGCCTTGAGCTGCCCCCCTTATCTAGCTCCTTGCATTACTAGCACTCATAACATCCACCAATATTCCCTGAATTCAACCACCAGCCAACTGCAATGGCAACAAATGTCTCCTCCCTTAATTCAGTTCACAAGCAACCATCAAGGCTAAACCGACAGTACAACACAAACCTCCAACCCAACATCATCAGCTCAATGCCATTACCTGTTATAACATGCATCTAAGTTCTCAGGCATTTCTCAGTTCCTGCAGCTTTCATTGTTCATCAGCTGCATCTCTATATGCAATATTACCACAGAATCCTCCACCACCCTGTCTGCTTTCAACAAAGATCGGTCTCACCACTTGAGCCTCAATCCCTGCAATCATCACAATCCCCAGAATCCATCCTAAGCTGCAACCTCACCAAGACTACCTGCAATTTGCCAGACCACTTGATAGCTCCGCCTTGCCCATAGGATTTCCACCTGCCATTCCATTGTACCATATTCATATCACAACTGCAACTCCCTCAAAAGCTCCATTTGCTCTCCCAGCTACAGCAGCTCCTTCTCAATGCCACTCAAAGCCCTTCTCAGAGTCTAAACAAGTCTCAGACGGCATGAACTCAACTCATGGACAAAATCCGCTCTGTTCCTGCCGAATTCATCACCACATCAAACCCTAACTCTGTGTTTCTCATAAACCCAAATCTCAGAACCCTTTCAATTTCTTAATTTCTCTCGTATCAGCAGCAACAGCATCGAACCCATTATTCACTCAGCATCTTTATTCCTGTCGGATTCAACCTTCAATCACAGCAAAGCTCACCCATCTTACAAATCGAACCCATTATTGATTTTACCTGTGATTTCATTTCTTGAACACCACCTTTTCAACCATCTGAGACCCATACATTAGCCTCAGATCCCCTTTTTTTTGTCCTTCTCGATCTATTGAAGTCAACATCAAAATTCAAACTCATTGTTCTTCTCTGTGTTGAACAACAGCTCCAAAACAAGCTCGATTTCCCTGCTACATCTCCCTGAGCTTTATCTCCACCAGAGCAGCAAAGATTTACTTCTCTTATTTCCTTCCAATTTCTCTCGCCTCTCTCGTTCTCAATTTCTAATGCAACTTACCTCTCGATTTCAAAGAAAAGAATGAAATGAATGAGAAACTCTCGAGATGTATGGTTAGGTTGTGAAGTGGGTCTGGATCCGGATCTGGGCCATGGGTAGGACCGACCCAATTGGGTGCCACCCAGCATACCCGTCTCTGGATAAGGGCTACCCAGTGTTAGTAACACCTACTGCTTAGTGATAAGGGGTACCCTGAATGAGAGCCCCTTAACCACCTCTGGGCTCCAAATAGTCTTCGCCCTGTGAAATGACCTTTTTGCCCTTTTGGCTCGAATTGGGTGCTTTCTTCTTCTTTTCATTTGTGCGACTCCAAAGTAGCTAATAACTCAAAAACATACGTAAAATACATAATTTACAAGAAAAATAGCAAAGAAAGCATAAACTACTAGATAGTAAATTAGGTGTATTCTACACCTATCAAATTCCCCCACACTTAGACTTTGCTAGTCCTCGAGCAAATCAAACTAAAAACTCACAACTTCAAAGCGTTCAAGCGTCACAAGCATCCAAAGAGTTATGAGGACATAGAGTTTCTGCATTCTAATAATAAGAAGTTAGAAATACTAAAGAACATATTCTCGTTCTTAAATGTTGAGTGAGAAATAACCATCCCATAATGAGAGAATGCGTGTTTGAGAAACGATCAATAAGCATTTCGCCTCGACTTCTGCCTCACCAAAAAGATTTTATGATAATTGCACTCAAAAAGACAGCTTTTTATGGTTCTCACATGTGTGCAGGTAGGAATGAAGAGAGAATTCCTGCGACACGTTGAATGGTGGGAAGGACAACTTCCGAAATATTTTAAAAACCCACATCTTTTAACATTTTGAAAAACCATTTTTCTGACGATCTCTACGAAAGGAAATCAACCATTATTATCGAGGATGAGATTACTTACTTACCTTCACATCCGATCGCCAATTATGATAACACCACTCTCACGGCATCCAATAGAAACGTCTTCCGCTCCTCGTCTTGATCTTCATGGTCTTCGTCTTTGGTTTCAACTATTGGTGATAAACTCTCGAATTTCATAAATCCTTAACAATTTATAACTCTTTACCTTGAAATCCTTGTCGCTTGAAACTTCCTTATAAATTTTCCTTTCCCACGGCTTATTAATAAGACAAATATTTCTCTTGTTTTTCTCTTTATTATTTTCTTCCTTTTCTTCTTTTTTTTTTTTTTTTTTTTTAAATTTTTTTTTTTTTTTTTTTTTTTTTTAAAAAGAGAAATTAAATACAAAATAAACCATGGCCGTGGAAGAAGTATTTTTACCACTTGATTCTTCACAACTCGTATCGTCTTGAAATCATAAACTTCAAAAATTCTCACCTTTTAATTTTCTTCGCTTTCATGAATAAGTCTTCATACTTGGATATAAAATTACCTCATTGTATTGTAAGTCTTCAACAAATATGTAAAAATCCGCTCTTTATATGTTGCTTTACTTGTATTTGAAATTTGCTCTTTTTCTCGTTCCGTTGCTTGTAAACCTTAAACTTTTCCAACTTTCCTTGTAGATTTTGGTGTCGCTCCTTGTTGATGATGAATGTGTTTCTATGGATCCGTTGTTGTCGAGAGAGAGAATGGTGCTAACTGCAAATCGAACTACAAGAAGGAAGCTTTCATCCATGGACGTCACCCTCATGATTGACAAAATTAGCACTCAAGAGATCAAAGAGTAGTGCTTCTATTGGTGGGAGGTTGGGTAGCTCACCATTCTACCCGGAATTAACGTACGGTGACACACACTCAAAAGAAGCTCTTTAGTAGATGGAAGATTTCTGGTCGGTGCCTCTCATGATATGAATACGGGTAGTCTCCACTAATGATTGATCAGCAACTCTAATAACGCATTTCTCCCTGCACCAAATTCGCATCACCGGCATGATTAAATCCATTTTAACACTCAAACAAACAAGAAATCCGAATGTAGTTCTCTAACATTTCCAAGTTCAATTATGTCGGTCAAAATCTCTATGTAAACATACCTAGAAGTATGCTAGTGACTCTAAAATCTTTAAAAGTTGGAATTTTTAAGTAAAACTTTTTTTTTTTTTTTTTTTTTTAAATTTTTCAATTTTTTTGTAATTTTTGTTTTAAAAACATGCTTAACCACTCCCCCACACTTAAACCTTACATTGTCCTCAATGTAATTGAATCCTCCTAGTAAAGTCAAGGTGGGAAATTTTAACATGATAAGAAATAAGAAAAAGAAATAACAAAAAGCAAAAGGATAAGAAATACAAAACCGATGGGTTGCCTCCCATTAAGCGCTTGTTTTAAAGTCGACGGCCCGACTTAGCTCTTGCAAGATTCATTCCCCATATACTAACAATCGGAAAATTTGAGGATCCACCCATAATACCTGTTTTGAAAACAATAACTCCATACAAATATTAGCACAAGAAAACAATAGTGAAATTATCGCTCGATAGAAATTTCCCCCACACTTATTCTCGTCCACATTCGGAAGTGTATAAAGAACATAGAATTTGGGAATTTCCATGTATTCCTCTTGGCAAACTGCGCATAGTGTTAGATTCAAGTGTTTCCAATGGTGGATATCTAGAAACAAAATCATCCAAAAATACTTTCGAAGCACATACATTCAAACCAATAAGAGGTAAAGGAGAAGAATTAATATGCAAAGGGTTAGACAAACCTTGCACAATCTCTTGTATTATAGAATCCTCTTCATCCTTAAAAATTCAAGTGAATCACTTACCTCTTGTATATCGTGGTCCTCTATTAAACCTTGCAACCATTCTTCGTCGTTTTCTACCTTAACCAAAGTCTCGGTATCATCATAATCATTGGCAAGTTCAATTGGGTCTTCCACAAAATCAATGAATGTGGTTTCATCCTCTATAATCATCTCTTCAACATTCTCATCATCGGAATCGGGCCATTCACTAAAGTGATTCTCATCGGTATAGATTGTAAAATCTTCTTGTGCGGGTATTACTTCGTTTACAACAATAGGTAAGTCACACCCAATCTCCTCCTTTTGAATAGGTGAAGGATCGTTATTATGATCCGGAGTTGGAATAACTTCCTCATTGTCGGAACATTCATACACTTCCGCGGACTCCCATCTTTCCCTAAGAAATTTTTTCCAAGCAATAAATGCATCTTCCTCAAGCTCGTCCTTTTGAATAGGTGATTGATCATTATTAAGATCAAGGCTCGAGTAATCTACACTAGCGTCATCAAAAGTCTCTAAAGGTTGGTTAAGTTGTTCGTATATTTTCTCCGAATTCCTTTGAATTTCTCGATGTGATTCTTGCATCTTTTGTTGAAGATCCCCAATCATGGCCAACATCTTATCTGCAAAACTAGAGAATTTCTGATCATAGACAAAACTATCCTCCCATCCTTGTGATTGTCCACTTACATCCCCGTCATAAGGTTGTTGATATGTATGAGAATATCCATAATGTTCCGTAGGAATTTGATCATAGCCAAAAGATTGGTTTTGATTGTATCCTAAGGATGGTTGGAAGTTATCATAATGTTGAGGTTGAAAACCGTATTGATTGTTGTAATATGCTTGCTCTTGTCCACCATACATTGAAAACCGGCACCTAATAAGATTCAAAAACTAAGTTAGATACGGTATAGAATCCAACAAAGCAAGAATAAAGCAAAAAGAAAAATAAAAACAACTAAAATCATCCGCTGCTCCCCGGCAACGGCGCCAAAATTTGATGCGTGTCGTAACCATAACAAATTAATTAATACTTTACTACCTAATTAACTAGTAATATAGGGTAGTCAAGGTCGATCCCACGAGGAGCACGAGATTCTAGTTGTAAAAATTGTCACGAAAGGGGGGTGTAAAAAGCAAAAGAAAATAAACAAAACAATTAAAAGGTAAAGTTGAAAGCAATAAGAGAGACAAGATCAAGGAATCCTTCTTCGTTACGAAACAATGAATCAAGTTATGTTCTCTTCTACTTGTTATTAGTCACAGATTATCACCAACCGTAGGTAAAGCAGCTAGCTCGGCTAAACCCCTAAATCCCTTGTATCACCGGACACGGAAGTTCTCGACTACCGGATTCTAATCACCAAGCCACCTAGAATTAGCTCAACCTAGATGTAACTTGGCTCATGCATTAAGTTTTGTGAATTTCTTAGGTTGATATTAGTAGTTAGACTCTTAGCTCAAGGTCCACTTGCTAACGTTGTTTCTACACACAATTTCTCCACGGAATCCCTCCGCAAGGTCTCGTGTTTGCTACTTATGTAAAGAGTCAAGAAACGATTACTTATCTCCTAACTTTCACTAGCTTTAGATCAAATTAACAAATCAATTTAGCGTGCACTCCAAACAATCTATCAATCAATCATGAATGTCTTTAAGATCACTCCTATTAGTAAAAACAAACGATAATTATGTGAAAAACTTCAAGATAGAATTTGAAAACAAAAACTTAAATCATATGTTAAGAACTAGGAATTCATCCTCAATCAATAAAATTAGCTACTCATGTTAAAGAGTTCACACAAAGAATAAGAAAAGAAAAGTGTTGTGTGTGTAGAGATGTGTAGAGAGGTGTGTGTAAAAGATGTAGAGAGGTGTGTAGAAGTTGTAGAAAACTTCTCTATTTATAGGCTTCAATATTCTCCAAATCTTCTAAGGAATAGAATCCTTTTTCTTTTGCAATTCAATTTCCAAATCCAAGCTTTTCTCAACTCTTCCACCTTCTCTTTCCAAATTTGAGTCCAATTCTCCATCCAATTCCTAGCCCAAGTCTTCACACCCATGAGAGAAGTCCATAGAAAATTCTGGAATTTTGGTCGCCTGAAAACTGGGATTGTGGCCGGAATTTGGCCGGAAAACGTCACCGCCGGCCACCTGGAAATTTCTCCGTCGAGAGAATATTCGACGGAATATTCCGTCGATCCTCCGTTAGGACTAACGGTCAAACGGGTCAACAGTCAGTCAACTGTTAGTCAACGGGGTCAAAGTCTAGGTCATGAGTCGAACCGAAGTCGGATTGAGTCCAGCCTAACTGGCTGACTCGGCTAAGTTGCCATGGCATAAGCATTGCTCGCCGAGGCTGTGTTGTTGCACAATGATTGTGCTTGACCATGTTGGCCGATCGAGCCACCACATGTTACATAACTCTCACCGCAAAACATCTTCCCGCCTGTCCTCATTTGAATTCAAAACAACACCAACCCATTTATCCCCGCAACTCATCAGTGCCAAACCTCCCAAGCTCTGTCAGCTCTTAGCTCAGCTGCAATTCAAGACCAAACTCAAAGCAACACAACGTTCACTGAATCCACTGTGACAATGTCTCAAACTCGTAATGCCCTGTCCAGCTACTCAGCTCAATCTCCAGTCATACTTCAACATCAGTTCCACCTTCACTGCCATATTCTCAACTACTCCAGTGCATATCTGTTGTCATACACAGCCAACACCAAAACTCGTCTTCACATTACGCTAATTCAACTCGATGCTCAATCTGCTCCCAGCCAAACTCTATATATCTCTCGCCTTGAGCTGCCCCCTTATCTAGCTCCTTGCATTACTAGCACTCATAACATCCACCAATATTCCCCGAATTCAACCACCGACCAACCGCAATGGCAACAAATGTCTCCTCCTTAATTCGGTTCACAAGCAACCATCAAGGCTAAACCAACAAGACAACACAAACCTCCAACCCAACATCATCACTCAATGCCATTACACGTTATAACATGCATCTAAGTTCTCAGGCATTTCTCGGTTCTCTGCAGCTTTTCATTGTTCATCACCGCATCTCTATATGCAATATTACCACAGAATCCTCCACCAGTCCTTGTTGCAACTTCAACGGATCGGTCTCACCACTTGAGCCTCAATCCCCGCAATCATCACAATCCCTGAATCCATCCTAAGCCGCAACCTCACCAAGACTACCCGCAATTTGCCGGACCACTTGATAGCTCCGCCTTGCCCATAGGATTTCCACCGCCATTCCATTGTACCATATTCATATCACAACCGCAACTCCCTCAAAAGCTCCATTTGCTCTCCCAACTACGCAGCAGCTCCTTCTCAATGTGCCACTCAAAGCCCTTCTCGTAGTCTAAACAAGTCTCGGACGGCATGAACTCAACTCATGGACAAAATCCGCTCTCGTTCTCGCCGAATTCATCACCACATCAAACCCTAACTCGTGTTTCTCATAAACCCAAATCTCGTAACCCTTTCAATTTCTTAATTTCTCTCGTATCAGCAAGCAACAAAGATCGAACCCATTATTCACTCAAGATCTTTATTCCCGTCGGATTCAACCTTCAATCACAAAGAAAGCTCACCCATCTTACAAATCGAACCCATTATTGATTTTACCTGTGATTTCATTTCTTGAACACCACCTTTTCAACCATCCGAGACCCATACATTAGCCTCGTATCCCCTTTTTTGTCCTTCTCGATCTATTGAAGTCAACATCAAAATTCAAACTCATTGTTCTTCTCTGTGTTGAACAACAGCTCCAAAACAAGCTCGATTTCCCTGCTACATCTCCCTGAGCTTTATCTCCACCAGCAGCAGCATTTACTTCTCTTATTTCCTTCCAATTTCTCTCACTTCTCTCTGTTCTCAATTTCTAATGCAACTTACCTCTCGATTTCGCCAGGTGAAAAGAATGAAATGAATGAGAAACTCTCGAGATGTATGGTTAGGTTGTGAAGTGGGTCTCGGATCCTGGATGGGGGCCATGGGTAGGACCGACCCAATTGGGTGCCACCCAAGATACCCGTCTCTCGGATAAGGGCTACCCAAGTGTTAGTAACACCTACCGCTTAGTGATAAGGGGTACCCCGAATGAGAGCCCCTTAACCACCTCTCGGGCTCCAAATAGTCTTCGCCCGTGAAATGACCTTTTGCCCTTTTGGCTCGAATTGGGTGCTTTCTTCTTCTTTTCATTTGTGCGACTCCAAAGTAGCTAATAACTCAAAAACATACGTAAAATACATAATTTACAAGAAAAATAGCAAAGAAAGCATAAACTACTAGATAGTAAATTAGGTGTATTCTACACCTATCAGTAATGCCTATTTTATTATTCTGAATTCATGGTCGAATCCACAGCTGATCCTATGAATTGATAATAAATAACTACTCATTTTTATTTGTTCAATTTCATGAATTATTCTACACTGAATTTCATGGATCAGCAACAAATACTCACAGTCGGGCATCCGGACCATCCCTGAGTAAGCCCCACGAAAAATGGTGTAAGTGTACTCGACAATGATGCACGACTGAGCACCCGGATGATCCCGGATTGTAAGTGTTAGAGTAGGGATCATACCGTCTTTGTTGATTTGGAAAGACCGCATTAGCTTGCTCGTCTTCATAAGCTTGAGAGGAACTTCGTATCACCGCGGCTGCAACTTGTTGCATCATTGCTGTCATGTTACCTATCTGTTGACGAAGTTCCCCGACCTCGCTCACTTCATTTACTTTCCTAAGAAGCACATCCGAACCACGACTCAAGAACTGTTGGGAGTTTGCTGCCATGTTTTCAATCAACTCTCTAGCTTGTGCCACCGTCTTTCTCACTAGTACACCACCACCCGCAGCGTCAAGAAGATTCCTATCACTTGATTGGAGTCCTTCATAGAAGTATTGGATGATCATAGCGTCACTGAATTGGTGGTGAGGGCAGCTTGCCACCAATCTCTTGTATCGTTCCCAACATTCATATAAGGATTCTCCCACATTTTGCTTCATCCCACAAATCTCCTTTCGAGTTTGAGTAGCCTTTGATGCAGGAAAATATCTCTCTAAAAAGAGTTTCTTCAGCCCATTCCATGTCGTGACACTTCTGTAAGGCAAATAGTACAACCAATCCTTAGCACTATCCATCAAACAGAAATGAAAAACTTTCAACATTGCACCATCCGCCTCAATATCCACTGGAAGCATGGCCATGACAATGGTGTGGAAGTCCATAAGATGCTTGTTTGGGTTTTCATTCACCATGCCATGGAACTTTGGTAATTCTCTAAGCAACCCCGGCTTGATCTCAAAAGTAGAGTTTGTTTGAATACACCCCTGTTATGTATCAAACCTATGAGAAGCCAAGTCCTTGAGTGAATGATTTGCATCACCCATTGCTTCTTCTTCTTCTTCTTCAAAAGGTGGTTCTTGTTCACCCGGAACCTCTTGTTCTAAAACTTCTTCTTCTTGCAGGAAAGTCTCTTCTTCTACTTCCAACTCTTGTTCTTTCGTTGTGTCTTGACTTGGTTGGAGTATTGTGCCTCTTCGAGTAGCTATCCCGCACCTTGGATAATTCCAATCTTTAGAAGCCAGGGATTAGGTACCTGAAAACAATTCTTGCAAACAAGACAAGAAAACAAAAAGCAAAGATAAAAGCAGAAATTATAAAAAGAAACTAAAAACTTAATAACTAGTCGTATGCCTCCCCGGCAGCGGCGCCAAAATTTGATCGTTGTCGTATGCGTCAAAAATAATTTCACTTTCCTAAAGTATATGATAAGAAAGAGTTCGTTTCCACAGAGAGGCAGTTGTAGTTATTATGTATTCAATTTCCTAAAGTAACCAATTGGGGGGATTTCTGATTTTTATGTAAGCAATAAAAGTAAATCAAAAGCAAAGTAAATTGGAGAAAGTAATCAATAGAGAAAGATATTGGTCAAGGAATTCATCTTCAATCTTAAACATGTGCTTGCATACATGATTAGAATTACAATTTAATCTCTTTTATTATCAAAAGCCTAGAGAATCAAGAGAGCAAGATAATCTATTAATTTCCTAAGTTCATCAACACACACATTAGAGCTGCGTATGTGAATTCTACCTAAAGAATAACCTAATGCCTTGCGCTAATTAAGTTCAATTCCTAGGAGCATTAAGTTTCAGAAATAGGCTAATCAATGCAATTGTCATACATTGCGCATAACAATTCGGACAATGGTCAAACTCTACATATGATTACGAGAGTGTATCACTACAAACCATAAACATATCATGCTACTTGTATTCAGGGTTATCGCTCGATGAAAAAACATAAATAACTATGGACAAGGATGCAAGTTCAATTAATTGGCCACTTAACTAACCAAACATCTTAGTCCTATCATGATAAGCATGTAAATGCTACATTTTATTCCCATATTTATATTAGCTAGGACTCGATATTTCGTCTAATAATATTATTTTAGTGCTTTTGTAGAAAGTACTAACAATTCCGATCAGCCGGACGATAAATGACTAAATGGAGAGTTATATGGCAGATGCGACTCAAAATACCAATATTGCGGTTTAAAGCACCAAAGAAGCCGTGGGTTTCCAAGGCAATTCGTCCACTCATTTTGGCGGACCATCATTTTCTTTCTTGGAGCACATGGAGCCCGTTAAAGTTTAAAGTAGTAGGGGACTACGTGGCTGCTCTCTTGCCACATTTTGGAGACAATTAAGTTTCATGAAACTGCTGAGTGATTAGAAATGGAGTAGCTGGCTCGAATTCATCGGTCATACTTGGCCGGAATGTATACCATGGAGAGAAGGGGAAAACCGATAGCTGGTGGTGCTGCCTTGCCATGGCCGTGGACAAGAAGCTGATACACAGACGGAAGCTGGAATGTGTGTTGCCGGAGTGGAGTTTACATGCTGTTTTAGACTGTACTTACGTGATGCTCAGCTGGAATACAGAACAATGAAGATGGATTATGTGATGGGTCGATTTGATTCCATTGCAAGGTTTGTTTGGTCACTGTGTATCGATAGAGCAAATAAAGAAGAACTGGTGGTGCAAATGTCGAGCAATGGTGTTGGTTATGGCTGGTTTGAATTATATACCTTGGTCTCGGTCTCGGTTGAGAAATAATTGACAGTAAAAGGCTTGAATGTGCTGTTGAGTTCATGGCCTTTGTTCTAATGGTTGAGCTCGTGCAACCAGTTGAGACAAGATAGCTGAGTACGGTGGCTGCTGTTGGTAGAGATGATCGATGGTGGGAGATTGAGTTAGTGATTAAGTCGGAATTGTTGGAGCATCTCGACAATGAAGTTATGGAGAAGGCTGTTAGATGATTGGGTTTTATGGCCGGATTAAAGGTCGGGGAGTATGACTGGGCTTGGTTCGAATGGAGCTGGAGTTAGAAGGACACGTTATTGCCGGTGAACAAGAAGGTGCCAGAGTTAGATGGGGTCGTGGATAATGGAAACAGTTCTTCGTGGATCATCGAGCATATAATTGCAGGAAGTGGCAGGAATGGTTGCAGTCAAGAAGGGATGTTGTTGTGGTCGACTGATGGAGCTGTTAAGCTCGAGTAAGAGCAGATGAATGGAGATGGAGACTTTTGTGTCTGTGATAGTTCGAACGGGAAGTTTGGAGATAAAATGCAAAGTGCAGTTGCCGGACATGGAATTTGAAGCTATGGAATAGATGGGTTTCACCCAACCATGAGTGATGGATCGAAACTGGTGATGATCATTCTACATCTGTGCAACAACAGTAGAAAGTAATGTAGCCGGAGTCGAAAAATGATTGAAGTAGTTCTGGTCTTGGAAGGAACTGAAGTGGTCAGAGAATGGAGTTGCTACTGTGGTCGTAGATAGCAGTGATGATGTTAAATGATGTTGTTGCCGTTGAATGCATGGCTGCCGTATTGCTGATATGGAAATGTTGATTGTTGCGGCATCGGTGCATGTAGATGGAGATCGACTTATACTTCCGAAATTAGAAGCATCAGCTTGTGAAGTTGCGAAAAGGGGATCTGATTGCATTGGTGGTGTCTACAGGCGATGATGGAGGTGGTCTGTATGTTACAAGCTTCATTGATTGCATTGTTGCCAGACTTTGAAGGTCTGAGATTGCAGATGGATGGTGAAGGAAGGTGGTCGGTCTGGAATGGAGATGAAGTTAGATGGTCAGTGAGCAGTGGTGCAGTCAGTCATGGCTAGATGGATATGTACGAGGGAGATATTGCTTTTGTGTGGTGGCTGCAGAGACAGCTCAATGGTGCCGATGGTTTCTACTAAGGCTCTTGGTCCGGCGAAGTCACTGAAGCCGCAAGGGAGAATGGAGGCTAAATGGAACTAATGGACCGGGCTTTGCAATGGGCTAGGTCGTATTTTAGAGTTGAGACTCTTTGCAGCGGAGGATATAAACGAACAAAGACAGAAAGAAGAAGGAGGAGTTCCGATAACAAAAAGTTGCGGCTACTGGAACAGGGAAGAAAAAAAGAGCCGTGAAGGCATAGAAGACGAAACAGGAGGAGAAGAAGAGGATCGATCGCCGGGTGACGACGGCGATAACGGTTTAAATCATCTTTCTCTTTTAATTTATTTTAATGGGTTTTAAGAAACCCATAATTATGTCTTGCTAGATTTATATAACTAGGGTTTATGTTGAAACCACTTTTGAGCATTAGACCACTTTGATTTGAAACACATATGGTTTTGAGGCTATTTTGATTTGAATAAATTAATTCCATGATTTTATATATTGATTTAGTGATGAAATTAGTTGTTGCTTCACCGGTTTTGTACAATACAGTAACTTTTGAGCTTAATCAATAGGATCGAAAATATATTTGTCTACTTATTTGATATTTCATGCTTGGGTTAAATCCTTTGATGGGGTATGCTTAGAATAGCCGGGTATTATTTGAGAACCTAAATTTAGTTTCGTATAATTTTCTCGCTAACACAATTTGATGGTACATGCTTTGGTTTAGTCTTGATGTGCCATGCTTAAGGTGTCCCAGTGATATTTGCGGCTCTAATACATATAATAGGTGATATCAATAGAACGGACAATAAATAATTCATGAATTAGGTTTCATTTCAGTAATTGAATAGAAATAGTGATGGATACTATAAACCTTGGTTACCGACTTCCTCTGCCAGTTTACTTTGTTAGTTTGGTTTGATTTTATTATTTCATTTTAAATTCCAAAAATATTCTTTCTTGCTATTTTAATTAGAGATATTGATTATAGTGTTTCCACCGCTCCCTGTGGGTTCGACCCGTACTTGCCTCTGTCTACTAGTTGGACACCGTGCGATTGCGGTTATTAATATATAGGCATCTCCGGATCCTATCAATTTTTGGCGCCACTGCCGGGGAGCGGTTGTGGAATATTGTAATTAGTATTTTTGATTTTGTAAATAGTTAGGTTTTTATTCTATTTATTTTTGTATAGTTTTCTATTTTTATTTTTATGATTTCTTTTTCTTTTTGACTCTATCTGTGTGTTAGAATTTTATTTCACGTACCTCTTTGAGGATGCCGAGCGCTTCTCAGGAGACGTCATCTAAGATGACACTTGGAGAATATATGCGTAGAAGTTCACATCCTCAGGAGACTTCATCTCATATGACGCTTGGTGAATACATGTATGGGTCACGGCATAAAGAAGTTCTTGCTTATAATCGTCTCAGATATGGAACTTGGAATCCACGTAATTTCGATATGGGTGGTTATTCAGATGAGTATCAACCCCAATACCATGAGGGTGAAAATGAACTTGACACTAGAAGTGATTTTAGGAATTCTGATATCGATATAATATCTGAATCTATTGTATCTTACTCAACTCATGATCATTTAACTGATTATTTGTCTATTCAAAAGGACGAGAGTTGTGTTAGAGACGCCATTTATTCAGATAATGATTATTTAGAAGAACATGTTTATACAGAAGATACTATTGTTGAGTCTAATGACTTAGAGACAATAGACGTTCATAATGAGGTACCTTCTAGTCATTCGAGTAGTGAGATTCTAGTTGCAGATAATGAGGAGTCGATTCATGATATTGTTGTCCCATTGAGTTCCTCTTTCGCCGATCCATCTTGTGATTTTATGAATGCTGATGTGAATGTTGAACATATTGATTTTGGTCAGATAACTTGTACCGATGATTTTGAGCCTTTATCTGTTTGTTTAGCACACTTTGCTGATTCGGATGACCCGATGCTTATTGATATTGTCAATGCATTGCGCCTTCCAATTGTTAATCAAGGTAACTCACCAACGGAAGTTATTTCCGCGGACTTAGAACCAGACTTAAGAGTTACTAATTTTGGCAAACTTGAATCACTAGATGCATGTTTAAACCATTGTGCCGAGTTGGATGATTTTGTACCTTTTTACGTTGTCAATGCATTGATTCATATGATTTCTAGAGAAGATAATGTGTCGACCGAAAATATTTCAGCTGATTTAGAACCTGATTTAGAGCGTGTTTCCGAAATAAAAACTAATATGTTTGTTTTCTATGAGAGTGATATGCTTATCTTGACTAAGGATTGCTTTCTATTGAGAATGGATCTACACGTTGGTTTTGTGGTTTATAGTGTTTGCAGGTTCACATTTGCAGCTAACCTGATTTGTTGGATTGATCCCCAACTTTTCAGACTTTATATATATGCTTTGCAAGGTACTTTGGTGTATTATCACCCTGTTTGAGATTCTTTGCCTACAAGCTGGGATACGAAGATTATGCTTTATGGGAGTCAACCCATACGATTTCGCTTCATGGGAGTCGACCCATCAGATTTGTTTTCTTTCCTTTATCTTTTATTTGTTTGCTTGAATTTCCTATCTTAATTTCTACGTTGGTTGACTCAATTACATTGAGGACAATGTAATGTTTAAGTGTGGGGGAGTGGCATTTTCGTTAGGGTTTAAAAAAAATAAAAATAAAAATATAATTATTATGACCAGCTGAGCGGGTCTGTTATAGGATTTTTATGACCAGCTGTTGAGCAGGTCTATTCTTTTCTTTTCATTTTCTTATGACCAGTTGTTGAGCGGGTCTATTCTTTTGTTTTCTTATCACATTATGACCAGCTGTGGAGCAGGTCTAAAAAAAAATGTGATGACTAGTTGTGGAGCGGGTCGAGTTTTGTACATGATCAGCTGTGGAGCGGGTCAATATTCTGTTTTGCTCGAGGACTAGCAAAATATAAGTGTGGGGGTGTTGATAAGCATGTAGATGCTATATTTTATACCCATATTTATATTAGTTAGGACTCGATATTTCGTCTAATAATATTATTTTAGTGCTTTTGTAGAAAGTACTAACAATCCCGATCAGCCGGACGATAAATGACTAAATGGAGAGTTATATGGCACATGCGACTCAAAACACTAATATTGCGGTTTAAGGAACCAAAGAAGCCGTGGGTTGCCAAGGCAATTCGTCCACTCATTTTGGCGGACCATCATTTTCTTTCTTGGAGCACATGGAGCCCGTTAAAATTTAAAGTAGTAAGGGACTACGTGGCTGCTCTCTTGCCATATTTTGGAGACAATTAAGTTTTATGAAACTGCTGAGTGATTAGAAATGGAGTAGCTGGCTTGAATTCATCGGTCATACTTGGCCGAAATGTATATCATGGAGAGAATGGGAAAACCTATAGCTGGTGGTGCTGCCTTGCCATGGCCGTGGACAAGAAGCTGATACACAGACGGAAGCTGGAATGTGTGTTGCCGGAGTGGAGTTTACATGTTATTGTAGACTGTACTTACGTGATGCTCAGCTGGGATACATAACAATAAAGATTGATTATGTGATGGGTCAATTTGATTCCATTGCAAGGTTCGTTTGGTCACTGTGTATCGATGGAGCAACTAAAGAAGAACTGGTGGTGCAGATGTCGAGCAATGGTGTTGGTTATGGCTGGTTTGAATTATATTCCTTGGTCTCGGTCTCGGTTGAGAAATAATTTACATTAAAAGGCTTGAATATGCTGTTGAGTTCATGGCCTTTTTTCTAATGGCTGAGCTCGTGCAACCAGTTGAGACGAGATAGCTAAGTACGGTGGCTGCTGTTGGCAGAGATGATCGATGGTGAGAGATTGAGTTAGTGATTCAGTCGGAATTGTTGGAGCATCTCGACAATGAAGTTATGGAGAAGGATGTTAGCTAATTGGGTTTTATGGCCGGATTAAAGGTCAGGGAGTATGACTAGGCTTGGTTCGAATGGAACTGGAGTTAGAAGGACATGTTGTTGCCGGTGAACAAGAAGGTTCCAGAGTTATATGGGGTCATGGATAATGGAAACAGTTCTTCGTGGATCATCGAGCATATAATTGCAGAAAGTGGCAGGAATGGTTGCAGTCAAGAAGGGCCGTTGTTGTGGTCGACTGATGGGGCTGTTAAGCTCGAGTAAGAGCAGATGAATGGAGATGGAGACTTTTGTGTCTGTGATAGTTCGAATGGGAAGTTTGGAGATAAATGCAAAGTGCAGTTGCCGGACATGGAATTTGAAGCTCCATGAGTGATGGATCGAAACTGGTGATGATCATTCTATATCTGTGCAACAACAGTAGAAAGTAATGTAGCCGAAGTCGAAAAATGATTGAAGTAGTTCTGGTCTTGGAAGGAACTGAAGTTGTCAGAGAATGGAGTTGCTGCTGTGGTCGTAGCTGGCAGTGATGGTGTTAAAAGATGTTGTTGTCGTTGAATGCATGGCTGCCGTATTGCTGATATGGAAATGTTGATTATTGCGGCATCAATGCATGTAGATGGAGATCGACTTATACTTCCGAAATTAGAAGCATCAGCTTGTGAAGTTGCAAAAAGGGGATCTGATTGCATTGGTGGTGTCTACAGGCGATGATGGAGGTGGTCTGTATGTTACAAGCTTTATTGATTGCATTGTTGCCGGACTTTGAAGGTCTGAAATTGCAGATGGATGGTGAAGGAAGGTGGTCGGTCTGGAATGAAGATGAAGTTAAATGGTCAGTGAGCAGTGGTGCAGTCAGTCATGGCTAGATGGATATGTACGAGGGAGATATCGCTTTTGTATGGTGGCTGCAGAGACAGCTCAATGGTGCCGATGGTTTCTACTGAGGCTCTTGGTCCGGCGAAGTCACTGAAGCCGCAAGGGAGAATGGAGGATAAATGGAACTAATGGACCGGGCTTTGCAATGTGCTAGGTCGTATTTTAGAGTTGAGACTCTTTGCAGTGGAGGATATAAACGAACATAGACAAAAAGAATAAGGAGGAGTTCCGACAACAAAAAGTTGCGGCTACTGGAACAGAGAAGAAAAAAACTGCCGTGAAGGCATAGAAGACGAAACGGGAGGAGAAGAAGGGGATCGATCGCAAGGTGACGACGGCGATAACGGTTTAAATCATCTTTCTCTTTTAATTTATTTTAATGGGTTTTAAGAAACCCATAATTATGTCTTGCTAGATTTATATAACTAGGGTTTATGTTGAAACCACTTTTGAGCATTAGACCACTTTGATTTGAAACACATATGGTTTTGAGGCTATTTTGATTTGAATAAATTAATTCCATGATTTTATATATTGATTTAGTGATGAAATTAGTTGTTGCTTCACCGATTATGTACAATACAGTAACTTTTGAGCTTAATCAATAGGATCGAAAATATATTTGTCTACTTATTTGATATTTCATGCTTGATGGGGTATGCTTAGAATAGCCGGGTATTATTTGAGAACCTAAATTTAGTTTCGTACAATTTTCTCGCTAACACAATTTGATGGTACATGCTTTGGTTTAGTCTTTTGATGTGCCATGCTTAAGGTGTCCCAGTTATATTTGCGGCTCTAATACATATAATAGGTGATGTCAATAGAACGGACAATAAATAATTCATGAATTATGTTTCATTTCAGTAATTGAATAGAAATAGTGGTGGATACTATAAACCCTGGTTACCGACTTCCTCTGCCAGTTTACTTTGTTGGTTTGGTTTGATTTTATTATTTCATTTTAAATTCCAAAAATATTCTTTCTTGCTATTTTAATTAGAGATATTGATTATAGTGTTTCCACCGCTCCCTGTGGGTTCGACCCGTACTTGCCTTTGTCTACTAGTTGGACACCGTGCGATTGCGGTTATTAATAAATAGGCATCTCCGGATCCTATCATATCACAATACATCAATCATGTGATTATTAAAACAGTAGAGATGTGAGCGATAATCAAGAGAGCAAACTAATACATAACACAAGCACAAGTTGTAGAAATAGGACTACATCCTTTATCAATAATATTAAATTAGCTACTCATAGCTGTGGAGTTCATCATAGAAATATTAATTGAATAGAAGAAGATGAACAAAAGCAAACCCTAGTAGCGTAAACAAAAGCGGCTATCTCCAAGTTCCAAGAATAATACGTGATCCCTCAAGTTGTAAAAGAGATTCTTCTTTTATATCCTTTGCTTTCCAAAACTAGGTCAAGTCTTCAAAGAGTCCAACAAAGGAGTCCATCAATCCCATATGTAAGAAAAACCCATGTAGAATTCTGCCCAAAAACTGTCGCTGGAAAACTGGTATCATAGGCCGGAATTTGGCCGGAAAAGTCGTCGGCAAGCATCTCAGGTGACCAGCAAAGTCCACCCGGTCACCGGTCAAAACTAACAGTCGACCGTCAAAGTTAACGGTTGACTAACGATCTTAATGAGTCAGGATCTGAATCAGTCACTCAGCTGAGTTAGGGTCTGAGTCACCTTGGCCTAGGCCATTTGCACAGAATGAATAGTCCAACCATAATGGCCCTGTATGTTGCACCATCTTCTTGCAGTATCTTGTCCTGTAACCTTCACAGCTCATGCATTTTCACTTCCCATTCACCATTTGATCCATGCATTACTGCAACAACCACCAGCAACAATGCCATCCTTTTCAGCTCCATAATCTCGCCTGCAATCATTCCTATGACCTGCAATTTCAGTTCAAATTCCATTCTGCAGCTTCAACTCTTCTCTGCCAGGCCAATTACCAGCAACAACCCATTCCCATTATCTAGCCAAACGCACAACAACCAACAATTTCTGAATTCATCTCAGGCCAGCTTCGGTTCATGTACCACCATCTTAATTTCTGCAATATTTCCTAACATACATCTAGTTCAGTTCATCTCAAATGTTCAGTCCAGCTGCAACCCAACACTACTCCTCTTGACTGCAATCCCACCCACAATCTCATTCAAGCCTCACAACATCTTATAGTGCAATAACCAACCTGCACTTCCTGTCACAACCACATCATATCAATCTAAGACATAGCCACTGCTTTAGTTGTACCAGTTCACTAGCTCTCGCAACAACAGACACTAAGAGAAGCATCATATTTCCATTCTATGTATCAAATTCCACCTGCAATTGCTTGAAGCACCCACAACATCTCAAATCCTGTAGTTCATACCTTCAGCTCATTCTAACCCTTCAGAGCAACCAGCATTGGCAGCTCAGCAGCCATCTCAGACCAGCCAGCATCTGAGTCATTCGACTGCCATCACTAGCATTTCACAGTTCAGTTCCATTGCAGCAACAAATCACCACAACAACCTCCATCTTGAATCTGACAAGGACCCAGTTGTAACCCTTGCTGCCAATTCTCTTTATCCATGTAACTCAGCATTCATATATACTGCATCAGTGATTCTATCTTCTCCGTTTAGCACCACTGTAACAGCACCAGGACTAACATTTCATCAATAACTTCAGCTGTAAAAATAGTCATTCTGCCACTTAAGTTCAAAGATCGATTTACACATTGCACATCTCCACCAGCGCAATGGCAACATCAACCACCAGTACTCCCAGCTGCAATTCAGCTCAACTGCAATAGCAACACCTGCTTTCACAACAGCTTCAATTCTCATTCTGGGGCTTCACCCGTAATGAACTTGTCCTAACATACATCTAAGCTCATTCTGTAGGTTCAATATACCATTAGCAGCATAATATCTTCCACCCAACAGCATCTATATCTTTCTTTCAAATCCTGGCAAACACAACCACCTGAACCTAAATCAGCAAAACCCCAATTCACTGAATTATCACCTCTTCAATCTCCATCTGAAATACGACCTAAATCTTGCCATCGTCTGAATCTCCAATGCATTACCATTTGCTCAATTTCACCAAAGAATGCTCTTTCTCGATCTGATTCAAACCCTAATTCAGCCATGAAACCCTTGAAAATCATCAACAACTTCTCACAAACACCCATTTCTGCAAATCAATTGCAAACCCTAAAAATCAATTTCTTCATACACCAGATTCAACCCACCTTCCTAAATCGACAAAAACCCAAATTCTTCATTCCTCTCTGCTAACACCAATATCATCAGAATCATCTTCTCATCTTCGATTCTAAAAACCCCCAAATTTATTAATCTGAACAATTCAAACCCTAACTCTGAATATCCCTCAATTTCTTCTTCTCTGTCCTCCGTTGAAGCTCAAATTTCGCTTCTTCATCTCCATCTCATATCTGAGAACCCTCATTATCAAATCGTCACCCTCTGGCATCAAACCCATTGCAGAATCGAATTCAACAAAATTCAACTTTCCTTTCTCATTTCCTGATCTGTTAACCCTTGAATCTCATCACCAATTCAATGATAGCAACGACTGCAAAGTTGCTCTTCTCTCGCTCTTCTCAATTTTAGCATCACGGCTGCTCAGCACTGATTTTCTCATTCTCTCAATTTCAGGTGAGATGTATTAATGAAGGATGAAAGAAAATATCGAGTTGTCTGAGAAACAACTCAAGAATATGAGGTCTGTCCGTACGGATTGGATAGTGGCACCAATAGAATGGATAGGGGCTGCCCAGCTAATATGTGGCCGCCGGTTAATGTAATCGATCGCTCATTCTTCACTCTTTCTCGTGCACCTTAGCCCGCTCCAAGTATAGCTCGCATGTGAATTGACCTTTGTGCTCCTTTTCGCTCCAAATGGCTAATTTCTTCTTCTTTTGCTCATAATGACTCCATTGCACCTAAACACTCAAAAGCAAACATAAGATACATAATTTACAAGAAAACTCGCGAAGAAAGCATAAACAATAGATAACTATCAAGGTGTTTATTACACCTATCAGCATATCATATTGATAAGGGAATAACAAAGATGTGCGGATTGAAATTCTACCTATCTAACCTTTAGGGGGAGTATTAGCTTTGTTATTATAATGTCAACTGTAGGAGCAGAATATCGCGACATCAATACTTCACGAGATTAATAAACGACTACATTGCGAAGGCGTCGCAGGAAAGAAATATAAATGACGCAATAGATGACGAAAGCCAGAACGTGAGAAAAGTGTGAAGACTTGGCGAGATTTAGGAGTGTCGCAAGGAAAAATGTTTATAACACTCGCGACACTTCGCGAGTTATTCCCAAAAATAAAGGACAGCTTAGCTGTCATCCACTGTGTATTACCCTATATAAAGGGTTGAGTTAGTCTGTTGTAGGGGGGGTTCTTTTTGAATTGTTAAACAAGTCATTATGAGAGAGAAAATCTAGAGTGATTGTAATTTCTTTAGCTCTGTTCTATCTATCCTTGTAAACATTTCAAGAAGATAATCAATAAAAATATATAGATATTCATCTTCAAATGGATTAGTAAAGTAAATTCTTGTGAGGGGTGTATTGTGGGATTTCCTGCAACTACATATGCGCTAGAAACAGGGATGATCATAAAAGATTGCAGCTAAAATTATCCGAATCAAGAAAATGAGAGAGAAAGATGTTAGATCAGATGAAATAGAGAAGTTAAAAAGCAAGGAGTACAATGAAAATACGGAGTACTGTACAATTACAAAAGCAAGGATTAATGAATTTCATGAAAACATTAGAGGAAGAATACATAAACGAGATTTTGAAGGGAAGAAGATTATAGATAAGGAGAAGACATCGTCTTTAAAAGATTGGGAAAAGCAGAAAATAACATTCACAAAGAATGAGATACCTAAAGAGTGTTTGAGCCATACATTCCCATTGGTGATCACAATAAATGCATGTAAAAATGGAGGAGAACCTAAGCAAAAGCAAAGGAAGAATGGGTCAAATAGAACTTTGGTGGATACATGAAGTTTAGTGAGCATCATGTTTTACCATACTTACAAAAAATTAGGATATAAAGATGAAGAAATGATTTCCCAAAGATATTATATCCATGGCTTTGGTAAATCTATAACGAAACCCAAAGGAGAAGTGAAATTACGGATTCTCGCTTGGAGAAATTGAAACAAAGGTGACATTGAGTGTAGTAGTAGATATGGAATCGCCATACAATGTGTTGTTAGGAAGGCCATGGGTACATGCAATCAAGGTCAGAAGCGTCAACACTTCATCGCTGTATCAAGTTTCCCATGCCAACTGGAATTGGTGAAATCAGAGGAGATATTGATAAAGGGAGAATATATCATCAAGACGAAGTAAAGCATTATGAAGAACAAGCGAAGAAGAAGATATCGCAAGAAAATGGTAAAAGCAAATAGAAAAGAAGAAGAATTTAGAATTTACATGATAAGAGCAAAAGAAGGAAAAGGAATACCCGCGAAATCTCGCAGAATAAGGAAATGAAAGGACCAACCCCTATGGGAGAACCGAAAGCTAGCTATATCGCGCAGAACAAACAAAAGAAGTGAATGTTGGAACCAAAGAGGAACCCGGGATATTAAAAATTGGAACTAAGATGGAAGAAGATGAAGAAAGAAGAACTATTGATTTGTCATGAGACTATAAAGATATTTTCGCGTGGGATATGGATGAAATGCCCGGTATAGACCCATCTCGTGGCTTGTCATAAATTGGAAATTGACAAAAATATAAGACCATTCAAACAAAGAATTAGGAAGATCGCAACAAAGATATCACCCTCAAATAGAAGAAGAGTTGCGGAAAATGCTAGATGCAGGAATCATTAGACAAGCAAAATATCCCGAATGGATAGCAAATATGGTTATAGTCCCAAAGAAGAAGAAAGGGATAAGAATTTGTATAGATTTTACCGATCTAAACAAAGCTTGTCCCAAAGATAGCTTCCTGCTACCGGATATTCCGCAATTGGTTGAAGCAGCAGCAGGAAACGAAAGGATATCATCTCTTGATGGATATAAAGGGTACAATCAAATTCCTCTCGCCGAAGAAGATCAAGAACATACTGCTTTCTTCGGTCCAAGAGGATTATACTGTTATACAAAAATGCCGTTTGGTTTGCGAAATGCCGGAGCAACATATCAAAGAATGGTAGAAAAGGTGTTCGCGAGATGGATACACAAAACGCTAGAGGTGTATGTAGATGATATGTTAATCAAAAGTAAGAAAGCAAAAGACCACATAAAGGATCTGAAAGAAATTTTTGAACAAATGAGACATTTCAACATCAAAGTAAATCCAGAAAAATGCACCTTTGGAGTTGCATCGGGAAATTTTTTAGGTTACATCGTATCAAAAGAGGGAATCCAAGTCGACCCGGAGAAAGTACAAGCAGTTCGCGATATGCCAACGCCTGCGACAGTAAAAGATGTTCAGAAGTTAAATGGGTTACTAGCTTCGCTAGGGAGGTTTATCTCGCGATCATCTGATAAATGCAAACACTTTTTCAACATTCTCAAAAAGGGATCAAAGTTTAGATGGACAGACGAGTGTGAGAAAGCCTTCCAAGGAGTAAAGGAACATTTAATGGATATATCAATTTTACAAAAAGCAGAACCAGGAGAAGAATTATTAATCTATCTTGCGACGACTTCGCATGCATTAAGTGCAGTATTGCTGCGAGTGGACGCAGGGGTAGAAAAACCAATCTACTACATCAGCAAAACTTTCAACGCCGCAGAAAGGAATTATTCAAAAATTGAAAAACTAATCTTGGCATTAGTTTACGCAACATTTAAACTTCGCATATACTTTCAAGCGCACGTTGTTAAGGTGGTGACGAAAGTACCAATCGAATCAGTAATGAAAAATTCAAAAAGATCGGGGAGAGTTGAGAGATGGAATGCCCAAATAAGTCATTGCAAACTCAAATACGAAATATTGTCTTCGCCAAAGTCACAAGTGGTCGCGGACTTTCTAGCAGAATTTCCTTTGGAAGAGGATGAACCAGTGGAAGAAATAATGGACGTAGACGAAGAACATGGAAATCCAAAAGACTTGTTGACTGAGCCGAATAGATGGGAAATATTAGTAGATGGGTCATCTAATGGAGAAGGTAACGGGATTGGAATTGTTGTGATATCGCCAGAAGGTAATAAAATGGCTTTTTCCTTCAGATTAGAGTTTGCGTCAACCAATAATGAAACAGAATATGAAGCTATAATACATGCTTTGCGATTCGCAATAGAGATGAAATTGGAAAACGTAAGGATTACCAGTGATTCACAATTGGCTATTTGCCAAATAAAAGAGGAATATATTACGAATGAACTATCTCTCGCAAAAGTACAAGAAACTTGTTGACGAGTCGTCGGTGCAGATACCGAAAATAACATGGAGACATATATCAAGGAGAAACAATAGACTCGCAGATGCTTTCGCCTTTATATCAAGTATGATGACAGATCCGACTGCGAGAGATATAAAGATACAAACACTTTTAGCACCGTCAATTAATAAAGAAGAAGAACAAGAAACAGATGTAATGATAATAGAAGATGGAATACAAACGCTTTGCGAAGAGGATTGGAGAACAGAACTTCATGCATACTTGACAAAAGGGGAAACACCAAGAAATAGATTAGAGGCACACAAATTAAAAAGCCGGGCAACAAATTATGAGTTAAGAGATGGAGTACTATACCGACGATCTTTTAATGGACCTTCATTCAGATGTGTAACAAGGAAGGAAGGAGAAACCATATTGAAGATGTTGCATAGCGGGGACGCTGGTAATCATAGTGGTGGAAGATCTTTAGCATATAAAGCAAAAATGCAGGGCTATTACTGGCCGTATATGCATGAGGACGCGAAACAAATATCAAGGCGTTGCGAAGATTGCCAAAGACATGGGAAGAAGATACATGCACCGGGAGCGCAATTGAATTCTTCAACAAGTGTGTGGCCTTTTGGAAAATGGGGCTTAGATATTGTGGGACCATTTCTACCAGGAACAGGACAGAGAAGATATCTAATTGTCGCCACTGATTATTTCACAAAATGGGCAGAGGTGAAAGCGGTACAACACATTCGCGATAAGGATGTTTTTACTTTCATATTTGAGAACATTATATGCAGATTTGGGATTCCAGCACAGTTGGTATCTGACAATGGGAAGCAGTTTGAAGGACAAAATATAGAATTGCTGCTTAATGCATTTCAGATACGATGTGGGAAATCAACTCCTCTATACCCGCAGGCTAATGGCCAGGCAGAAGCGACAAATAAAACAATCGCAGACATATTGAAGAAGAAGTTAGAAGGATACAATAAAGGATGGTGCGAACAAGTACCCAATGCAGTATGGGCTTATAATACAACTAGAAGAGAAGCTACAGGCATGTCCCCTTTTGTTTAACATATGGAGTTGAAGTTGTACTCCCGACAGAAGTTAAGATCCCAACTACAAAGAAAGAAGCTTGGGAGAAAAATCTCAAAGTCATGGGTAACATTTTAATCAAGTTAGATGAATTAGAAGAGAAAAGAGAGAGAACACTACAACATATGGAGAATTATCAAAGATTGGCCGGAGAATATAACAAACGTGTCAAGATACGTGAATTTCAGCCAGGAGATCTGGTGCTGAGAGAGACACCAATATATCAGCGTGAAAGCGGTGGCAAATTGGCAAGAAAATGGGATGGACCTTATATCATTAAGGAAATAGTTGGTACAGGGGCATATAGATTAATGGATCCTGAGGGGAGAGATGTAGGACAAAGATTGGATAGACCATGGAATAGGTTATATCTCAAGAAGTATTATCCATAACATATGGATGAAATGAAATGAATTTGGATGAAATGTTTTTGCGACGTAATGATTGCGAGATTGAATAAAATAAAGAAAGATTATGCGAATATCTCGCAAGCAATACATTGCAAAAAATGAATGATTGAATAAATTAACAAAAATGAATGAGTGAGTGAATGGGACGAACCTTTATGGCGTACACCTTAGTTCGCGAATGATATTTCGCAAGAGGCAAATGTAAGACCTAAAGTGCGTCATATAAGGGGGTATCTCTTGACATGGCTCAGGGGAAAGGTTACACCGCTCCTGGAACCTGAGTCATGGAGATTTGGGGCCCATAAAAGCCTATCCGGGGGGATACCTTGGATTTCCAACTATATATATATGGTTATACCCTGGTTGGACGCCCGAGGGTCTCTTCCTAGGAGTCAGTGTATGCTCAAGGCGCCGGGGTACACGGTTGAGCCAAGAGTGCCTTGGGCATTTGAAGTGTCTCGGCCATTCTTGGCAAGTCTTGGTATATGCTGCACTCGGCCCGAAGAAAACTCCACTTAGGGTGCAGTCTCGTAACCATAAACCATATAGGTATAAGGGATAAGAGGCTGCGAAAACAACTGGTTGTTGTTAAGACCGGATGGGAGGAGCTAGTCTTGTATGGCCGATGTACGCCTCCTTGAAGGGGCAACCAGGGAGAAGATAAGGGCGGCACCCTCCATTAGGGAGCTGATAAGTGTCAAAAGACGCAAATGTCATGAGGCTTTATTTTCACAAGGAAATTTAGGCTTGTCATATTTGTGCGATGATCCTGTAGAGGCAATAATACTGACGCAAAGATAAGGCGAGATCAATGGGTTTTTGAATGAAAATACAAAGACGTCCTGCGATTTCGTCGCGAAGACGGCAATGTCATGGGATTTTACACTCGCAAGAGTATTTAAGCCTGTCATATTGTCGCAGATAAAATATCCTGCAGAGGCAAAAATACTTAACAAATGATAAGACAAGGTCAATGGGTCATTACATGAAAGTGTAAAGACGTCCTGCGACTTTGTCGTAACGAGGGGTGGCGAAATAAGACCTTTAATTAGGAAGGCAAAATAAGACCACACAATCAATGATAAGACAAGATCAATAGATTTCTTCATTTATGAGGATATCTTGCGATCTTGTCGCAATGATGAACTTCAACATAACTAAAGGTAAGCGAATAAGCTTGCGAGATTAAAATTGCAAATCTAAAATGAGATAGAAAGAGAAGATAAGAGATTGTTCATCAAAGGACTTGGTCTTTCCAATCAAAAAGCGTACTTCAACAGAAATTGAAAAGCATCTCATACAAAAAGTCATGCAGAAAGAGAGACTGAAAGATATAAAATTATAAGAGTAACTTAATTTTCTACATCTACATCGACATTCTCGGCAACAGGAGATGATAAATGTCCTTCAACAATTTTATCAGCATCACCTTCACTAGTGAGAGGATTTCCATCAGAAGTTTTTTCATTGGGATTCTCAGCTTCATAAAGATCCTTCTCGACAAGTTCATTGTTTGCGATATCTTCGCAGCTTTCATAATCATAATCACTATCAGGAGAATTAGGAACTTCATCATCTCCAACTTCCAAAGGTGCAACAGAGACAAGTTCAAGGGATTTAGAGAGTAAGATCTCATTCACAACAACTTCAGCTTTGGGATGAAATTGACGAAGAAGTGCCTTCTGTTGATTCCTACTTTGGACATCTTTAAGATGGCTGAGATAATTAAGCCTCCTCGCGGCACGATCACGAGAATGGGAAAGAGTAGCAACAAGAGTTGTGTTTTCCTTGCGAATCTTAGCATGGGAGGATTCCAAAGTAGATAGAGAAGTGCGAAGATTTTTCTCAGATTCTGCGAAAATATATATGAACAACAGGGTTAAGATTAAAAAATAATGAAAGAAATTAGAAAAGGAAAACGGCGGTTGAGGCAGTCAAATTTTATGACTACCTTCCTTTTGCGAGATAAGATGTTGGGTCGTGAGCAAAGCAACTATTCTCCAAATGATCCATGGCAATATCAAAATCATCACCAACAAGACCTTTTAATCGAGAACGCAAGCTTTTTTCATTAGAAATCGAGAAATTATTCTCCTTCGCAAGGGAGGAATGAGATTCTTTTAACTTAGTATATTCATCCTTGAGCTGTTTTGTTTTCACACTTAGGGTTATTCTACCCGAATAATCTTATCTCTTTCGGTAGTGGTTTCTTTGAGTTTATTTTTCAAAGAGCGAGATAGATTGTTCTTGCTCATTCAATGCTTTTCGACAAACACCAAGTTGTCTGCGAGGATATAGCCACTTTATCCAACAAAGCTCGCTTCTCTCGGGACAAAGTTCCATTTTCATCCGATAAGGTTTCCAATTCCAAATTAGATTTAGTCAAAGAATATGACATATGCGACAATTCGCTACTTAACAATTCTTGTTTCGGACTAAGTAGGCGTTTTCTTGGGTAAGATTATTTATCCGGTCAACAATATATGTATGGAGGTTATCTAATCGGTTATATTGCTCCATCCAAGCATCTCTTTCTGTTCGAGTTTCTTCCACGATAGATTCCACTTGATATATCTCCATTTTACGTTTCGATTCAAAACTTTAAAGGCGAACAAAGTCTTCAAAAAAAAAAAAAAAAAAAAAAAAAAAAAAGAAGGAAGGGGTACCTTTTAGTTCTTCATTTTTCCTGCGAAGATTGTCGCGATCCAGAGAAGCATTATGAAGGCTATTCTTTAAGATCTTAATTTCTTGTTCCAAGGATGCCCGCGACATTGTATCAGAACCAAAATGCTTACTCAAAGATTCATAAACACTAGACCTGACAGGATCAGTGGAGATTTTCTTAACATCATTCATGGTAGTTGATAAAACTTTAAAAGCTATATCCATCCCTTCTAAATTTTCTTTAGTAAGAGAGATAGATTCAGAGGAAGAGGAAATGATGGAAGAAGAGGCAAAAGCTGAGTCATCCTTAGTCATAAGAATGCCAGTTGGAGGAGCTTGATCAACAAGGGAAGATGAGATAGAGGCATTAAGAGTAAAAGTGGAGAGGGGAACATTCTGAAGAATTTCATTAACGGAAAATTCAGGGACTAATTTATCAAAGCGAGGTCATCGCAGAGAAGGTGATTTGTCATGAGAAGAAGGAATTGGGTTATCTTGCGAAGACGTCGCTAGAGAAGAAAGAATTGGGTTATCTTGCGAAGATGCCGCAGAGAAGTAGTAAATTTAAACCCGGAAAAGTAATGGCAGGTGCGACAGTTTAAAGTGGCGAGGTTTCTTGGGAGATAAATTAATATCTTTGTCATCCTAGCGAATAACAAGTTAAATAAGAAACAGAGGCAACAATATTGTTATTAAAAGGGTAAATGTTTCTTAAATACCTTGTCATTCGCAGTCTTTCTCTTGGAAGCAAAGGATTTCGGCTGCGAACTCTTGGGAATATTAGGGTTTGTAACGGTGGATTTGGTGCTAGACTTGTCCTTGCTAAAACAAAAAGGGGGAAGTATTAGAACAAAACTATTTCATTAGGAAAGATCAATCACGAAATGATTAAATTTAGCAAAGTTCGCAAACCTTGATGCCATGGAAACAAGAGCGCAAAGAATTACAAAAGCAGAAAGACGATGAAGAAGACGGTGAAGAAAAACAAAGAGAGGAAAATTGCAGACAAGAAAGAAGATGAAATAAAAGGAAAGAAGGATTTTCATGGGAAATTCTCCCTTAAATAGACAGAAAAGAGTAACCGGGATAGCATTAAAAACTATCGGTAAAAAGGGAATTTTAGACACGTGTAAGCGGTCATTCCTAAATGCACGGAACCTTGCTGACAAAAAATTTTGGTGAAAAATAGACGATCGCGATATTTCAAAGTGTAATATCGCAAACCCAAATACGACTTCGCAGAGCACTAAAAGAATGATGTAGCATATGATATCAGTATAATTCATGAGGAAAGTATGAGAAACCTGCGAAATTATAGAATGAACCTGCGAGAATATGAGCTCATAGCATGAGGCAAAGAACATGGAACGAAAGTTTCGCATGATGGATTTGCAATACTTCTTACATTTAGAGGATTAAATACTTCTTATATTTCTTCAAGAATATTTCATACTTCGGGATGATACTTTTAAAATTACTTTTCAAAGCTTCGAATTTCGCAAAAGAATAGAGGCAAGTACGTACTTTTCAAGTCCAATATTCTTTCGGTCGTTCCTTCATCAACAAAAATCAAAGACTACTACAACAACGGATTTTTTTCTAAAGATCGCTCTTCAAGCAATATTCAAGAAAAAAGAGGCAAGATGTAGGAGCAGAATATCGCGACATCAATACTTCACGAGATTAATAAACGACTACATTGCGAAGGCGTCGCAGGAAAGAAATATAAATGACGCAATAGATGACGAAAACCCAGAACGTGAGAAAAGTGTGAAGACTTGGCGAGATTTAGGAGTGTCGCAAGGAAAAATGTTTATAACACTCGCGACACTTCGCGAGTTATTCCCAAAAATAAAGGACAGCTTAGCTGTCATCCACTGTGTATTACCCTATATAAAGGGTTGAGTTAGTCTGTTGTAGGGGGGGGGGTTCTTTTTGAATTGTTAAACAAGTCATTAGGAGAGAGAAAATCTAGAGTGATTGTAATTTCTTTAGCTCTGTTCTATCTATCCTTGTAAACATTTCAAGAAGATAATCAATAAAAATATATAGATATTCATCTTCAAATGGATTAGTAAAGTAAATTCTTGTGAGGGGTGTATTGTGGGATTTCCTGCAACTACATCAACATCGGCATTTATGGATTGAATGTATATAGGTTATTGTGTTGTTGAATTTGGGAATCAAGCGTATGTGTAATGAATTCTTGTAATTTGTTTATCCATATGATGTAAGAGTTTTGTCACTAAAATTGACAATGGGGGAGATTGTTAGAGCATAGCTCGGTTGAACCCACCAAGCGTTGGTATGCCCAGTTTGGTTGTCATATTTTAGTGAACCAAAACTCATTTAAAGAGCCGCTTGATTATGTACTAGAGTCAACTTCGTATAGTAGCTTGAAAGTATTAGGATATGAGACATTACAAGTATTACGTGAAAACTTGAAGAAATGAAGAAGTGCGGAGCTACAACGACGACATAATCCTTCCACTTGAGGTTAGTAATATTTGACTTGAACTGTTTCATTCCGTAACGTATCTTTCAAGTCGTGCATATTGAAAACATAACTGCGAAGCTATGAATGATTATACTCTAGTTAGACGTAGTATTAAGGAATACTATACGAAATATAACGTTTATATTTTGAACTTCGTATATAAGACATCGACATAATCGTTTGAATGCTATTGTGATTATGTATGGGTATGAGGTGAAGATTTCATCCTAGGAAACAATGTTTTACATTCGTTTAAAGGAAGTAAATTCATAAACTTGTTTTGTGAATCGAAAGGGAAACGCTAGGCTTATTGGTATTGTTATTCATTGCATATCTTTTGAACTACCGATATGTGTGATTAGTATAACCGCTCATGACTTGTTTATGTTCTTGGTAAAACTATTCACAAGGCCTGACTTTTGTATTGGTATGACTTTTATTAGTGAAACCGATCTTAAGTAATCACCTGAGATGGTATGATCGATTTGTTGTAATTGGTATGACCAACTCTACGTAAAGGGGAACCGATCCTAGTAAGAGGTGCAACGGATCACATAAGGGGATTCGATCCTTTTAAGAGGTGCAGCAAGTTTCTAGTTATTGGGAACCGATCCTATGAACATGTGCAACACGTTTTTAGTTATTGGGAACCGATCCTATGAACAACAACAAATACAAGTTAGATACCATATATATGTGGGAACCGATCCTAGTACCTAGTCAACCAACTTTTGGTAACTAGCGTGACTAATTCCAGTACCCACATGGAGGTAGAACCGAAACTTTTTTTGGTAGAACCGTGAAACCATGTTTGGTGATTTGATAGGATGATCAATCACATAGTTCTTGGAAGTCAGATAAACCAATTCTAAACTTGTTTGGAAGTGTGGAAAATCGATTCCAAGATAGTAAATATGAAAGATGATTTACTAATTTAAGATGTCGACATACTTTGAACATGTGAAGTAACGCTTATCTTTTATTATTCAAAGATATTCCTTAATAGCTAAAGGAGAATCCTGGATCGAAATAAATTAAGAATCTTTTAATTAAGGTTGTTAGTTTTGCATATCTTTATAAAATAAAAATTAGTAATGTGCATTTACTAGTTGGAGATTTTCTAAGAGATTTTCGGTCATTATTTGGACAAAGCATTTCCAGGAATTATGGAAACCGAATTTGGAAATATATTGCATATCTTGAGAATATTTTTCAGTTTTGGAAATTCCTTGGTGTCCAAACTTCCTTGGTCTATAAATATCAAAGTTTGCATTTCGAGCAAACTAATCCTCAGAGCCAGCAAAACTACATATTTGTGTTGTTACTGGTGGAGCCGCCTATTCGGAGAGGAAAGTAACCTAATTATGCGAAATCTCTTACAGCCGCTCGGTTTAAAGACTTCTTTGGGATTGAGAAGCTCTATTAGTATCGTTGGTGGGAAACTAGATAATTGTGGTTTATTATTAGTTTTCGATTGATTTGATTGACTAACGGTTGTTGAACTTTGATTGCACCTAGTTTGTTTATGCTTGAGAATCTTCTCTTATGATATAAGATTCACTCAAACTAGATTGAAGTTTCGACGGGGATCTTTAGACTGATTGTGTATCTAAAGACGTCTTGTGATAATCCATTGTTAACAGACTCTATTCTGTGTGTGATTGATCACAAGAGATTCAAGTTGATTGTGTGCAGGTGTTTATTGAAGATCTAAGAAGATTTGAAGACGAAGAAGATTTCTGATTTGGGTTCATAATATTTGGTGTGCACAATACTTGTTTCGGTTAAAGAGGATCCAACTATAATAGGTTTATCCTTGTGGTAGATTGGATTGATTAGTTGAGTAGATCGGCATCAATACAATTCTTTGTGATTCAAAGTATTGATTGCAAAATCTTGACAATTACTTTGGTAGTTGTTATTAGATATATCTAAGGACCTCACAAAGGAGTTTATTGGGATAAACGGAAGAGCCTTTTGTCGAACTCATATCACTTGATTGAAAAGAGTTGTTACCAAACAGATTTGTTGTTCCTTTACTGTTTGGAATATGAACCAAAGGAATTGTTCCAAGTGCGTGACTTATTAATAAGTTGGGGGCGCATGGATACAGATGGAACTAGGTGAACTATAGGTTTAGTTGCTTAGTCTTAACTATACGAAGTTGGTTTAGATTTTGTATAGCGGCTTAATCCTGAGAGTATTCAATTCTGGACAAGGTCCCGGGGTTTTTCTGCATTTGCGATTTCCTCGTTAACAAAATCTTGTTGTGTCTTTTACTTTTCTATTTCCGCAATTATAATTGTTTTTATTATAATTATAAGTAAAATACACAAACCTTAATTCCTATTTACTTGATAGTAATTGATGTGATTTCAATTTGTTGTAGAAAGTGGTAGTAAGAATGTCGTTCACTCAGACTTGTGAAGATTTAATTTTAGATTCAAACTCAACGAAAACTTACGAAGTTGTTATCAAGATTATAAAAGCACGAGACTCGTGGATTCCACCATTGACCAATTAAGTGATTCAATCTAATCAATATTCATGCAATTCTTTGCGTTTGAAGTGATTCTAATTTATTGCCTCTAGTAGATTTTCGAAGTAACAATTGTATCCATCAAGCATGAAACATCAAAAGTCTTGAACTAAGCATGCTCCATCAAAACGAATCACAATCATTCAATGAAAATCAATTTCCCAATTTTAGTTCCATGCAAATAATCATAAAAGAAATTGCAAATAAATAATTAAAATAGAAATATACCACTTTTCATGGAACAATGGCTTCCTCCGTCGCCTCGGCTAAGGGGTTTAGATCCTCATATTAATCATGTGCTCGAAATAGGTGTTCATAGCTCAAAAGTGTGAAAAATAAGAGAAAAACTTAATAAAACAGCGAGTTTGTAACAAATATAATTGTTACAAAACTCACTGTTACAGAGAAACTGTTGCAGAACTGTTGCGAATCCAATATAATTGTTGGAAAAATTGTTACAAAATTATGGAATTCAAAAGTAAAGGTCACGGTTTCGCGATTCTCTCTAAGGTGTTGTTTTCTTCTTCTTCTTCTCCTAAGTACTACTTTGCAACTATTGTTCTTCACTCTGCAACCTCCCATTCTTCTTCTAACAACCCAGTAATTATTCCCCAAGGTCTCGACCCTCTCTGTTGGACTCCTACCAACCTATATATACTCAATAGGTCAATCAAATCCCGATGAAATCGTCCCTGCCTTTCCTTCGACCTGAAGTCACGGGATTTCTTCCCTGTTTTATCAAACCCGAGAATCTATCCCTGTTTTGTCGAGAAAGCTTCTTTCGTTTATGAATAAAAATCCCTTAGCAACCCCGGTTTGATGAAGCATGCTAATCACCGTGCAATCCCATGAAAATAGCCGAGTAAATCTTTCCCGAATGTCTTCCAAGTAAATACGCAAATAAAACTCTTTCCTCCCCTGATTCACGTAAACCCAATGATATAGCCCAATTCGATGGATTCTAATGGACCTAACAACCCTGTTTAGTCCAAACAGGGCCTAAGCAAACGAAATCCGTGATTAAATCTCGCTAACCCACTTCCAAAATTCGATCAAACATTTACGCTGGTGACAACTTGTTTTCCCGCCAATTCTTTGTTTGAAAGTGAAGAAGAAATGCCCCCTAACCAGAGTAGGGTGCCATTAGCCGTGGGGTGCAAATAGTAGACCTGGTCGCCCCTTAGTAATTGAGGTGCCACTTATCCAAATGAGGGGTCCGAATAGTAATTTTCTCCCACGAGCGCAAATACCACTCTTCGAGCCAATTTTCCCGCAAAAGCTTATTTCTCCAAAAACACCTACAAAGACATAAAATACCAAAATAAGCGCAAAATCGAGTACTAACATTACAGAGAATTGAGACTAAAATAGACACATAAATGCGTCTATCAAATACCCCCAAACTTATTATTTGCTAGTCCTCGAGCAAATCAAATCTACAAAATAAAATCCTAACTCACCGTCGCAGGCATCGTCGATTGCATTTAGCGTATGCAATAAGCCTTTAAACCCCTAGGTGGCCCTAGTGGCCGAGTTATAGTCTCGGGAGGGTTTACAAGAGATATACCCACAAAACCTTTACTCCAGACCCTAGCTATCTACGCGTAACCTTGGAAGGCACTAAAGAATCTCCTTGGTTGGCATACTTATTGACTACAGGAGGAAGTACCCGATGCGAAATTCCAATTGTTGTACACGAGTTTGCACTCAAGCATACTAAAATTCATATATAAGTCACAGAGCTCTACTCAGATAGTTTCTGAACATCATAACCGGAGTCAACCAATCACATGGATAGATTAAGAAGATGGATATAGAGAAAAACGCAGATGGTTTTGATGTTGACTAAGGTGAACGGTGTTTCCCATATCTGTCTGAAGGCCACTGCCAAAACGAACCTATCCTAATGGACTGAGATATTGGTCTAGACTAATATCAACACACTGGCATATACAAGGGACCCAGTAGTCGATAATCCTAACTCTAGGTCAACACAACTGGCATATACAAGGGTTCCAGTGGTCGACTTTATTGAATTTATTCCGGTTGGTCAGATGGTCTGGTCTCTATTTTTTTTTTTTTTTTTTTTTTTTTTTCCGGTATCTCAATCACTCTATTTCACCCTAGCAGTGGTAATAACTTGAATCGTGAGCCCCACCTAATCACTTAGACAAACATATTTTAAAGAAAACAAAATAAAAATAGAAGTGAAAAGGATTCAACGAGATATGGCGAAACTACCATGTTTTTTCTTTAATTCTAACACCTGAGCTCTGTGCTTTTATGAATAGACTCTTTAGATGTTTCCATCTAATCAGATTGGTTCCTCAACTCCTATAACCAAAATGCTTCCATCCACTTAGATTAGTTAGTGCCATCCTTAATAAGCATAAATTTCTAGGCTCTGGAGTTTATTAATGCAACTAAAACTTTCTCCCATACCCCCAAACTTAAATCTAACATTGTCCTCAATGTTCTAAAGATAAAATTAAAAGCATGAACAAGGAGAGACTGTTACCATTTGAAGTAAAAGAGTTAAGGAAAGATATTACCATGCCGCATGAATATTGGGTTACCTCCCAAGAAGTTCTAAGTTTAAAGTCTTCAGCCAGACTAAGAAAGGATTAGTCACCTTATAAAATCATAAAGTAATAGCCGGAATTTTTGTGGGTCATCAAAACCAAATAGAGCTATCACAAGTGAAAGGAATCTGCAACATGCCAAGAAAATTAACAAATAAAGCACACCCTTGTCTAGTTTCCTGTTTAAGACAACTACATCTAGCTGTGGTTCTGTGTTCTGTGCTCTATAACCTGGGTCCAAATAAAATATTTTCATGGGTTGCATTTCCTCGTAGCTAAGATCCGGTTCAAAGTTGTAAAGTCTGAAAAACTCAAATAAGAACTTAAAAGCACATAATAATAACTCGAATAATTAGGATCCTTAAAGTCAATCAGTTTTGACTCACACAATTGACCACGATGAAACTGGCGGTCAATCTTAAGAAAATGTGTCGATACTAATCTCCTAAAGTACTTAGGCTCAGTCTCAAAATTTAATAACTGACACATTTTGAACTCATACATTCCCACAATTGGTTGAAAAATATTTGGTGGGAAAACAAAATCAATCTGGGTATCATAGCCTGTGCTAACCACATCAACCAGAGGATGGGTTTCTAACAACTGAACTTCCCTATGGACATCACTAGGTTCAGGAAAATGTGTATGAAGATAATCTTTTAAAATGGTTGAGGCACATACGTCAAGTCCCAAGTGAGGGACCTTTCTAAGAGTTAAGGCACATGGAGAATGATAATCACCCCCAAACTTAGAGTTTTCAGTGTCTCTAGAAAGACTAGTCACAACTTCCCTAATTTCAAGGTCATCCGATTCCCGAAAATGGTCAATTGATTCTTCTAAGTCGTTCATCCTCACTCATCTCTACGAGTTCATTTTCTTTGTCTAAGACTAATGTTTCTAAATCGCTAGACTCTAAAACAATATTCTCATAAGAAACTCGCTTCCTCAAAACTATCATCGGCTTCGTAATCATAAGGGAATACTACATCGTCTAAAACGGTGGTATCTCTAGTCAAATCCTCGTCCTTTTGAATAGGTGAATAATTATTAAAATTATTTGGAATTGAACTAGAAATAATATTATCATTGTAAAGCTCAATTGGAGTAACAAATTCATCACTATGCCTACTTATTTCAAATTCTTCATCAACACTATCCTCATCATAATCATCATTATAATAACATGAAAATGGTTGAACCTCATCTAAAGTAGTGTTACCAATTCTAACCTCGTCATCTTGATTATGCAAATAACTATCCTCATCTTCAAAGGTATTATTGGAAACACTATATTGGAAATTAAGATTATCTTGAGCGCTTCTTTCCCCGGGCCTCTAACAACATTTTCTCGAGTCGACTCACATGACATCCTGATTTTATCTAGGAAAGAAGGTTCACACGTTGCATTGCTTTCGTCCAAAACTAAGTTATTCATCTCATCTGAACTACGTGTAGACTCAAGTAACTTCTGTGTCGACTCAGCTAACTTACGTGCGGACTCTAGAGAGGAATTTGCTCGTATGACCGGTAGGAGTATGGATAGTAATTGGGCTCACCATGGTATGAGCCATAACCTTGAAAAGGCTGATGTTCCCAACCACTATTCACACTATGGTCAAGGTAGTAACGTCCATTTTGAAACTCAGTCGGATATTCGTTGTATTGGCTATTGTAATACCAAATTCGACATTCTATTCACAGGGGTGTGAGTTGTCACACAGAATAAAACCCACCGATGTGGGATTCGTGGGTGGATAGAGTCTTACCTCCCGCACTGGACGGGCGATGAACCGTTGAAGTCGACTCCAGGCCACCGACTCCGATGTTAGTGTACGAACCCGAGGGGCCGAGACAAGATCGTAATCGTCGTCCTTCCCTCGCAAAACAGTTTATATTTAATCTTAACCCTTCCTTAGGGTTTAAAATAATGTCCAAGTCCAAAAATAAAGTCCAAAAAGTGTCCAAAAATAAAAAGAAAAATTACAAAAATACAACCCTATTTACAATTTCTAAAAAAAAAAAAAAAAAAAAGTCTAACTAAAATAAATATATACAAAAAAAAAAAATTCACTCCTTGGACTCCTCTTTTCTTTCCTTCTTTGGCGATGCTTTCCTTTTATAGCACTTTTTCTTTCCTTGTAGCTTCGCTCCAAATCTGAAAAGAATCAAAAAATACCAAAGGCGTAAAAAAGAAAAAAAATAATAAAAATAAAAATAAACCTAAAACAAATCTAAATACAAGTCCCCGGCAGCGGCGCCAAAAATTGATGTGATTTCAATTTGTTGTAGAAAGTGGTAGTAAGAATGTTGTTCACTCAGACTTGTGAAGATTTAATTTTAGATTCAAACTCAATAGAAAACTTACGAAGTTGTTATCAAGATTATAAAAAGCACCGAGACTCAGGATTCCACCATTGACCAATTAAGTGATTCAATCTAATCAATATTCATGCAATTCTTTGCGTTTGAAGTGATTCTAATTTATTGCCTCTAGTATATTTTCGAAGTAACAATTGTATCCATCAAGCATGAAACATCAAAAGTCTTGAACTAAGCATGCTCCATCAAAACGAATCACAATCATTCAATGAAAATCAATTTCCCAATTTTAGTTCCATGCAAATAATCATAAAAGAAATTGCAAATAAATAATTAAAATAGAAATATACCACTTTTCATGGAACAATGGCTTCCTCCGTCGCCTCGGCTAAGGGGTTTAGCTCCTCATATTAATCACGTGCTCGAAATAGGTGTTCATAGCTCAAAAGTGTGAAAAATAAGAGAAAAACTTAATAAAGCAACAGTTTGTAACAAATATAATTGTTAGAACTCATCACAAAAAAAAACTATTGCGAATCGTTGCGAATCCAATATAATTGTTGGAAAAATTGTTACAAAGTTATGGAATTCAAAAGTAAAGGTCACGGTTTCTGCGACTTCTCTAAGGTGTTGTTTTTCTTCTTCTTCTCCGGTACTCGCCTGCAACTATTGTTCTTCACTCTGCAACCTCCCGTTCTTCTTCTAACAACCCAGTAATTATTCCCCAAGGTCTCGACCCTCTCTGTTGGACTCCTACCAACCTATATATACTCAATAGGTCAATCAAATCCCGATGAAATCTTCCCTGCCTTTCCTTCGACTGAAGTCACGGGATTTCTTCCCTGTTTTATCAAACCCGAGAATCTATCCCTGTTTTGTCGAGAAAGCTTCTTTCGTTTATGAATACAAATCCCTTAGCAACCCCGGTTTGATGAAGCATGCTAATCACCGTGCGATCCCATGAAAATAGCCGAGTAAATCTTTCCCGAATGTCTTCCAAGTAAATACGCAAATAAAACTCTTTCCTCCCCTGATTCACGTAAACCCAATGATATAGCCCAATTCAATGGATTCTAATGGACCTAACAACCCTGTTTAGTCCAAACAGGGCCTAAGCAAACGAAATCCGTGACTAAATCTCGCTAACCCACTTCCAAAATTCGATCAAACATTTACGCTGGTGACAGCTTGTTTTCCCGCCAATTCTTTGTTTGAAAGTGAAGAATAAATGCCCCCTAACCAGAGTAGGGTGCCATTAGCCGTGGGGTGCAAATAGTAGACCTGGTCGCCCCTTAGTAATTGAGGTGCCCCTTATCCAAATGAGGGGTCCGAATAGTAATTTTCTCCCACGAGCGCAAATACCACTCTTCGAGCCAATTTTCCCGCAAAAGCTTATTTCTCCAAAAACACCTACAAAGACATAAAATACCAAAATAAGCGCAAAATCGAGTACTAACATTACAGAGAATTGAGACTAAAATAGACACATAAATGCGTCTATCAGTAATCCTAATGTGTTTGGTTAAGTCCGAACCATTTATCAAGTAAACATACTTCGTTGTTGTATTGTCTCGATCTTGAATCCATAGTCACTCACACAAGTTATCTTGTTGTCGTATTGTCTCGATCTCATATACATAGATGATCACACGAAGTGCGAACCGATTAGTTGTATTGTCTCGACTCAGTCCATAGACAATCACTTTCGGAGAAAGGACTTATAGGTGGAAAAGTTTTAGATTGAGGTATATTTGTTGATGGTTATTTTCAATGTTGTTGTAGTGAAAGGTTCGTTGAGACTTGTGAAAGCAGATTTTTAGACTTAATTTTTAAAGCAAAAATATAACAACTCAAAATACAAGATGTTGTGAAAATTATGGAGAGGATGGAGCTAGGATTTCACCAATCATCAATACTTATGTGGTTTTAAATTAATTTATATCATGCAATTTAAACAATTGATTTGATCTAAAGTATTGCCAAAATCAGATTTCCAAAATATCAAATGTTAGTCGCAATCATAACGCATCAAGAGTCTAAAACTAAGCATGCATCATCAAGAGAAAACACATTTGATTAATAAAAATCATTTAATTCATTTTTTATCAATGCAATTAATCATATAAAAATATTGCATAAATTAATAAAGTAAATGTTACCACATAATTCTTGAAAGAATGGCTTCCTCCGTCGCCCCAGAGGATGGGTTTAGCTCATCATGTTGGAAACACGCTCAAAAATTGATTTCATTGCTCAAAAATGGTTCACAAATGATGAAATGGGAGAAAATAATTAAAACCGGGTGTTTGCAACGCTTATAATTGTTGCAAACACTATTACAGAGAACGATAATGATGAACTGTTGCTGTTTTGTAGGTCTGCGACCCACGCCTGGCAGTCGTTGTCACTGTTGAAGAACGACGGTCTTTGGATGTCTGTTCTTCGTGTTCTTGGTGCAGCAGCAACAGAAAACAATTCTGCAACTCGATCAATCCTCACTCTGTTGTGCTCCAAACTTTCCGTCCCTTCTTTCTGTGATCCCAGCAGCCTATTTATACTCCTCAGACTCATTTAAATCACTCCATAATTCTCAATATTCTTCATTGAACTCGGGCAGTAAAGAAAATATTCTGGGAATATTTTCTTCCCTGATTTAGCTTCTTACGCATTTCTACAGCTGCAAAATCTCCTTATTTATCTTTGTCAAGGTCCAAAGTGTTGCTCGAGTCATCATACATGAGCAGAACACGTTTAAATTCTCCAAAACTCATGCAATCCCGTGAACTGTTCCTCTCATGCACGTGCTGCCCTGTTTTCTTCTCACGGATTTTTCAGCCAAATTTGATCTAACAAAACACTTGTAATAGCTTTGTATATGTCCTAGGAACAATCCCATGAATTTTCAGCCATTTAGTCTCCCTATAACACCTCCGAATTCTTGATTGAAATTTGACAGTGATAAACTTTATTTTCCCGCCAAATTTGAAAATTTGAATTTGAGAAGAAAGTCACCCCTTATCCAGTGGTCGCCCCTTATCCGTTATTGGAGTCCGAATAACACATGTCCTTCGGGTGCCTTAATCAACTTTTCAAGCCGAATTTTCCGACGCGGACTTGCCTTTAGGCTAGAGTTTTTTTAGATTTTTTTTTTCTTTTTTAGGTTTTTATTTGTTTTTGTTCTTCTTTACGATTTTTGGTTTTTGTCTTTTCCTTACATAATTTGGAATTTGGAGCGAAAGAAAATTTTACCAAAGCTTTTGGTGAAGACTGGGAGTAAAAGGCAAGGCGAAAGGAGCAAAAGAAGAAGATTTTTTTTTTTATTTGATAAAAAATAGAGGAAAAAAAAAAGAGAGGCATTTTTATTTTTTTGGATATTTTTATTTTTATTTTTTTAGACTTTCCTTTTCTTTTGCACTTTTACTTTTTGGACTTTGGACTTGGACATTCTTTTATTTTTAAACCCTACGGAAGGGTAGTATAAATATAAACTGTGTGCAGAGAAGGACGGCGATTACGATATCGCCTCGGCCCCTTGGGTTCGTACATGACATAGGAGTCATGGCCCGAGTCGACTACAATGGTTCATCCCCCCGTCTGGAACGGGAGGTAAGTTTGTCGAAACACTCGCGAATCCCCTGTCAGCGGGTTACTGTATTCCTTCGTTTGCATATATGTCGAGGAACTGAATACGGCTGTTTTAATTTCCTAGTAAAGGGCAAGGCCTGGCCATACAAGATAAGGGTTCGGATTTCATCATCGTTCTCTTCTTTCCCGCCTTAGGAAAACAATACTTAACGCGAACCTAAGCTTTAAAATTTGGAATAGAACGAGACCTATAGGGTAACGAGCTTAATAGGAAAGTCGTTCGAAAAATATTGGTTACTCTTTTGAGCATACTTCGAAGTTCATGATGGTTTCTGTGAGTTTAATGCGTGACTGCGCCGCCTTGTAATGCGGTGAGGCCTTGGGGTATCAAAGCTCCACGCAGCTTCCCTCGCCTCTATTCAACTTACTTTAACTCGGATTGATTCCAGAGAGGTTTGCTCAGATTGTAACGAGTTCCTTTTCGAAAGATTAGAAGCTGGTCTAGAAACAATCTTAGTGGAGCCATCATGCTTTTTGTTTGCTAGAAATCATTAGGTTTGCTGTGGTGGAGTCAGCCTTGTTTGTGTTTGCATAGAACTTCTCTTCCTTTTTAGGATTTTTCTTTTTCTTTTGTTTTTCTAGTGTATGCCCGAGGTTATTAGAGAGCGGTCTTGGAAAAGAGACAATCTAGGTCGATTGATTAGTGAAAAACCTAGTAATTCTTCTTGTGGAAGCGGGGAGCTCGAAGACTCTTCTTTTGAGAGCCCCGTTTTTGGGAACTTCAGTTTTGAGAATCTGTCTCTTCGTGAGGAAAGTACCCCTAGTACTTCAGTTGTGCCAGCGATGGCCACTTTGAAAGATTACATGTTCCCAACTAGGACCAACCGAGCTTCGTGTATTAAATTGCCAGCCAATACGGCTAATTTCGAGATAAAACCTAGTATTCTTCAGATGATTCCTATATTCTTAGGAAAAGATGATGAGAACCCTTATTTTCATATTAGGGACTTTGAGGAAATTTGTGGGACAGTTAGAATAAAAGACCTTACTGATGAAGTTTTGAAACTTAAGATGTTCCCTTTTTCCTTGAAAGATAAAGCCAAGACCTGGCTAAATAACCTACCATCTGAATCCATTGAAACATGGCAGGAACTTATTGCTGCTTTCTATATGAAATTCTACCCTAAGCATAAAACTGCAGCTGTTAGACAGAGAATTAGTTCCAGTGTGCAACAAGAGGGAGAGACTCTTTATAGGTTTTTAGAGAGATTCAATGATCTCCTATCCCAGTGTCCTCACCATGGATTTGATAAGATGAAACTCGTAGAGATTATTTATGATGGTTTAGACTATTCGACCAAAGCCATGGTCGAGTCTATGTGCGCTGGTGAGTTCACTAGTAAAAGTGCTGAGGATGCCTTTACCTTCTTATGAGTTGTTGCTGAGAAATCCCAACAGTGGGAGTCTTGTGTTGACCCCCCTAAAAGACTCTTGGTTAATAGAAGTAGCACTAATATGGTAGATACGAGTTTTGCGTCAGATGCTAAGTTTGCTGCTTTGTCCAGAAGGTTAGAAGCTTTGGAAATGGGTCAGTCTAAAAATAGGTCCCTTGTTGAACCTTATAGAGCCTCTCAAGTCTCTAGTTGTGGAATAGAGCCCGATAAATCATTTTGGGAAGGTCAGGTTAGTGAAGAGCAAGCTCATGCTGTCTATAACAATGCTAGGTTTGAGAACCGTCAGAAGTTTGACCCATATTCAGAGACCTACAACCCTGGTTGGAGAAACCATCCTAATTTTTCTTGGTCTAAGGGCCGAGAATCAAGGTCGATCTAGTAATTCTCGGCCTCCCCTGTGTTTTGGTTATAACCCTTCAGGTCAAACCCAGTTTCAGAACACTTCTGAGAAAAAGATCTCTTCCTTAGAAGAAGCTCTTACTATGTTAGTAAAGAACCATGATATGTTATCAGCTAACCACCTTAGCTTTCAACAAGAAACCAGGCATAACCATAAGGATAATTCCCAGACTCTTGCTAAATTAGAACTTCAAGTCGGCCAAATATCTAAGTATTTAAGTGAGAGAGAAGAAGGTAAGTTTCCTAGTCAATCTCAACCCAATCCTAGGGGGGTCCATCAAATATCTTTAGTTGGTGAGGAATCATCAAACCATGTGAACTCGATAAAAACCCTTAGGAGAGGTAAAACGGTAGACAATAAGGTAGCCATGCCTAGTGGACATACTGTAGTTCCACCTTCTACTTCCCAAAAGGAACCCGTAGCTGAGGAAACTGAAACAATCCCTAAGGAGTCCCAAGAAATTCCTAATAGGACTGTCTTTGTGCCTAGAGCCCCATTTCCGCAGTTGTTATCCCCAACAAAGAAGGAATCGACATTCAACGAGATAATGGAAACATTTAAACAGGTGAACATCAATATTCCGTTATTAGAAGAAATTAGGCAGATGCCTGCTTATGCCAAGTTCCTTAAAGATCTTTGTACACGAAAGCGTAAGCTTAATGTCCAAAAGAAAGCCTTTTTAGCTGGTCAAGTAAGTTCCATTCTTCTGAACCAAACACCCCCTAAGTATAAGGACCCTGGATGCCCCACCATATCTTGTGCGATTGGTAATTACATGGTCGATAAATCTTTACTTGACTTAGGAGCTAGTGTTAACTTACTCCCATACCATGTGTATACCTAGCTAGGACTTGGTAAGTTAAAATCGACCAAAATGACACTTCAGTTAGCTGATAGGTCTGTCAAAATTCCTCGTGGTGTCATAGAAGATGTTCTGATTGAGGTTGATAAGTTTATTTATCCACTGGATTTCGTTGTTCTAGACACCCAACCTGTTCAGGACCCAAGTGCTCAAATCCCACTGATTCTAGGTCGCCCATTTTTAGCCACAGCTAACGCTGTCATCAACTGTAGGACTGGGCTTATGAACATATCCTTTGGTAATATGACCACTGAACTAAATGTCTTTAATGTTACTAAACAACCTTCTGAGATAGATGATTTAGAAGTGGTGAACATGATTAGCACTCTAGTTCCTGATCCTTTAGCCTGCACTATGATTGATAATCCATTATTTGATGAACCTTTTCGATGCCTCGGAGGAGGTAACCATGACGAACACTTTAGTTGATGAGCCTATATTGGAGATTTTCTTTGATAATCACTTATATGATGATGTTGTTCGTTTAGATGACCAGTCTCCCAAAGAAGCTAGTTATTGTGCTGACTTTATGGACCCTAGAATCCATCCCATAGATTTTGGTCCATCTGAGGATATTGTTCACCCTAAGTTTGGGGGTAATGATGACTCTAGTGATCGTTTTGTATCCCTAATTGAAGTCCCTAACTTGGGACTCGAGCTTTGTACGTCTGAGATATTACTCGAGTCTATTCAGACTCAGCAACCCGATCCTCCCGACATCACATCCAGGAGGTAACCTAGGTATTAGAGACCCGTTTTTCGGATGAATCTATTTATCAAGATACACATATGAAGCTCAATTATGCTACCAAGATGAACCTAGTTGTCTTGACAGAAACCTTAGACAAGGATGTGCTCCTTCTATTCATTTTTCTGAACCAGTGCAGTTGTCTGATATTGGTGTTATCTCTATTTGGTCTTGTGGACCAACAACTATTTCGGCTATTGGTGTATGACTTTGGAAGGTGAAGATCCTTTTTGAGGTATTTGATGTCTGGCTGAAGACTTTAAACTTAGCACTCTTTGGGAGGTATCCCTTGCTCATGCAACACGGTAATATCTTTCCTCATTTCCTTCTAGTGGTAACGGTTTCTCCTTGTTCATGTTTTTAATTTCATCTTTAGAACATTGAGGACAATGTTAGATTTAAGTTTGGGGGTATGGGAGAAACTTTTTAGTTGCAATAAAACTCCAGAGCCTAGAAATTTATGTTTATTAAGGATGGCACTAACCAATCTAAGTGGATGAAAGCATCTTGGTTATAGGAGTTGAGGAACCAATCTGATTAGATGGAAACATCTAAAGAGTCTATTCATAAAAGCACAGAGCTCAGGTGTTAGAATTAAAAAAAAAAAAAAAAAACATGGTAGTTTCGCCATATCCTGTGATGGAAACATCGAAAGAATCCTGATCACTTCTTCTTTTTCTCTTTTTAGCATTGCTAGGGTGAAATAGAGTGATTGAGATACAAAAAAAAAAAAAAAAAAAAAAAAAAAAAAAATTGAGACCATTAGACCAACCGGAAAAAATTCAATAAAGTCGACCACTGGTACCCTTGTATATGCCAGCTGAGTTGACCTAGAGTTAGGATTATCGACCACTGGTTCCCTTTTATATGCCAGTTGTGTTGATATTAGTCAGACCGGTATCTCAGTCCATTAGGATAGGTTCACCTTAGTCAACATCTATGTTTTTCTCTACATCCATCTTCTTAATCTATCCATGTGATTGGTTGACTCCGGTTTATGATGTCTAGAAACTATCTGAGTAGAGATCTGTCACTTTATATGAATTTAGTATGCTTGAGTGCAAACTCGTGTACAACAATTGAAATTTCGCATCATATGCCAACCAAGGAGATTCTTTAGTGCCTTCCAAGGTTCTGCTTAGATAGCTAGGGTCTGGAGTAAAGGTTTTGTGGGTACACCTCTGGTAAACCCTCCGGAGACAACACTCCGCCACTAGGGCCACCTAGGGGTTCAAATGATTTTTCTAGAATAAATTTGCTCGAGGACTAGCAAATAATAAGTTTGGGGGTATTTGATAGACACAAAAATGTGTCTATCAGGGTACCCTCGTCTTTTCAAAAACTAAAAACCTTAATTAAAAGATTCTCAATTTATTTCGATCCGGGATTCTCCTTTAGCTATTAAGGAATATCTTTGAACAATAAAAGATAAGAGTTACTGCACATGTTCAAAGTATGTCGACATCTTTACTTTGTAAATCCTTTTTCATATTTACAATCTTGGAACCGATTTTCCACACTTCCAAACAAGTTTAAAATTGGTTCATCTGACTTCCAAGAACTATGTGATTGATTATCCTATCAAATCACAATTAATGGGTTTCACGGTTCTACCAAAACAAGTTTCGGTTCTACATCCATGTGGGTACTAGGATTAGTCACACTAGCTTTCCAAAATTTGGTTGACTAGGTACTACGATGGGTTACCACATATTTATGGTATCTAACTTGTATTCGGTTGCACAAGTCATAGGATCGGTTACCAATAACTAAGACTTGTTGTACCTCTTACAAGGATCGATTCCCCTTTACTTGTGATCAGTTGCACCTCTTATTAGGATCGGTTCCCAAATGTATAGATTTGGTCATACCAGTTACAACATATCGATCATACCATCTCAGGTGATTACTTAAGATCGATTTCACTAATAATAGTCATACTAATACAAAAGTCCGGCCTTGTGAATAGTTTTACCAAGATACATAAACAAGTTATGAGCAGTTATACTAAACACACATATTGGTAATCCAAAGATTTGCAATGAATAACAATACCAATAAGCCTAGCGATTTCCCTTTCGTTTCATAAAACAAGTTTAAGTTTATGAATTGTATTTCCTTTAAACGAATGTAAAACATTGTTTCCCAGGACGAAATCTTCACTCATACCCATACATAATCACAATGGCATTCATATGATTATGTCGATGTCTTATATACGAAGTTCAAAGGATAGACGTTATACTTCGTATTGTAAATAAAATACTCACGGAGGTGAGAGTATCCGGGAGATTTGGTTGAGTAAAGGAAAAGTCAAGGACTTTATAAATTCACGGCGACCACAGTGTCCGTGATTTGATCGGAGAAAAAACAAAAACTCAGGGAAATTTATTTCTCACGGTGAAGTGTCTATCCGCGAGAGAATTAGGTGAAGCATAGGCAGTCAGTTTCAGACAACTGACAGGATAATGACAGCTGAGAGTGGGAATTGGGCTGGGCTTTACTGTTCACGACCGAGCCCATGAAGACTGCTTGGACATGGGTTGTGATTTCACACGAGTTTTACATATTTTGGTGTTAGTCTGGCTAGTATTTGGCAACCATTCAACACGGAATTTGGCGCACGGGCATTTCTATTTTTGGGACACCTATAAAAGAGATATTTCTACAGCTTTTAGAAGGATCTTTTAATCTTTTATCAAGCCATTGGAAAGGAGAATACTACAGAAGAAAAGCTAGGGTTTTGGAGCGATTCATAATCGTAACTATTTCTTTTCCATTTTATCATATGAAACTCATGGGTTTTGTTAGTACCATGAGTAGCTAAACTTCTTAGTGATTGGGGATGAATTCTAAGTCCTAATATATGATTCAATTTAGCATATAAATCTATTTTAACTCTTCATATGATTATTGTTTGTTTTTACAATAATTAATTTTATGTCTGACTGATAAATTGTTTAGGTGGCCAACTGAACTAGTTTATTAGTTAACCTAATGCTAGTAGAGAATTAGGATATTCGTAATTGTTGAATAATTCTCTACACGAGTAGAAATTGTGAAAGCTTGCAGAGGAATTCTGTGGAGCAATCGCAAGTAGAAACAACACTAGAAAGTGAACCTTGCGCTAAGAGTTCGACTACTATGATTGACCTAAATTCACAAATTATAAAGCATTCGACCAAATTACACTTAGAGTGCGCTACTTCTAGGTGGTTTATAGAATAGAATCTGGCATTCAAGCGCTTCGGTGTCCAGTGACTTAAGGAATTTTGAGGATAGCACTGCGCTAGCTGCTTTCCTACGGTTGATAATAATCTGTAAATGTTAAAGAATAGATGAATATGCTACTTTGATGACTATTTAGTAACGAAGGAGGATTCCTTGATCATATTTCTCTCTATTGCTTGCAATTCAATCTTTTAATTACTTTGTTTATTTACTTTTGAATCTAAAACAAAACCCCCTATTGTGACCTTTTGAACAACTAAATCTCATTGCTCTTCGTGGGAACGAACTTGACTTTCATTATATTACTAGTTAATTGAGTGAAATTAAGATCATTAATTTGTGCACCTACGACACGCATCAAATTTTGGCGCCGCTGCCGGGGAGCAGTCGGTAGCTTTAGTTGTTCTTTTAGTTTTATTTTGTTTTTATATTTTGTTTTTAGTTTTTAACTTTGTTTTCTAGATTTTTGTTTTAGGTACTTAATCTCTGGCATCGAAGGATTGGAATTACCAGAGGTGCGGAATTCAAACTCGGAAGGGAACGGTACTACAAACACGTCCAAAGTTACAAGAAGAACCTTCTACATCAACAATGGTAGGTGGTACAAATAATCAACCTCCACCTCCACCTCCGGAGAGGAATACGTTGAGTGATCTAACATCACCATGTTTAGAATCTCAACCACTGTGTATTACTCTAACTGACACATGGAACTTAAGTCAAATCTTCTTCATTGGTTTCCAAAGTTCAAGGGACTACCTGGTGAAGATCCTAATCGACACCTGCAGCAGTTTCAGAATACAGTAAGAAGTATGAAAAAGAGCGATGATGATGATGATACAACTTTTCTACAAGCTTTTCCGTTTTCATTAACAGACCAAGCAGAATCATGGTTATATTATCTCCTTCCTAAGTATTACCACATGGACCTAATGAAAAAGCTATTTTTAGAGAAGTATTTTCCTGCTTCTAAAGCTGCAGCTATTCGTAAGGAAATCAGTGGAATTATGCAGATTACTGGAGAATCTTTGTACGACTATTGGGAGAGGTACAAGAGATTGTTGGCGAGTTGCCCACACCATCAGATACCACCACAACTTATCATTACACACTTTTATGAGGGGTTACTACCGCATGAGAGACACTTGATTGATGCGGCTAGCAGTGGTGCATTGGCTAATAAAACTATCGAGGAAGCTACTAGCTTGATTGAGAGCATGGCTGCAAATACGCAACAATTTTATACTAGAGATTCATCGGTGGTTAGAAGAGTTAGTGAGATGGGAGATTCTTCACACATGGAGCAACGAATGAGTAATATGGAAAAAATGGTACAACGTATAACATCTGCAGTTGTTCCTTCATATGAAGAGGATGCCGAGGTAAATGTTATATTTCCTAATCAGAGGCTAAGGTATGATCCCTACTCTAATACTTATAATCTTGGTTGGAAAGATCACCCAAATTTCAGTTATGCGAACAAGCAAGCTGCAGCTCCTAATCCATATGCGAGACAAGGTGGTTTTCAACAACAATTCCAACCACAACAAAAACCTCCAACTGAAGAATTTAAGATTGACATGATCATCTCCATGTTTCAACAATGTCAACAGAAATCCGATCAAAATCAGTTAAAAACTGATAATCCTATTAGAGATTTACAAACTCAGATGGGGCAAATGGCAACAGATATGAATCAGATGAAAGCACAAGCTTCAACAAAGTTGCCATCACAACCTTTTGTGAACCCAATAGAGCACGTTAATGCAGTAACTCTAAGAAGTGGGAGACAAACTGAAGAGCCACACCAACAAAAAGAGGTTAGTAACGACATCGAAAAGGAAGTAGAGGAGGAAACCGTCCCAAAGGAAAAGCCAACCTCAAACGGCCAACCTAAGGACACAATTCCCATATTTACCACACCACCTCCTTTCCCTAGTCGTTTTGAAAAATCAAAGAAGCTCAAGATAAGGAGATCATGGATATTTTCAGCAAGATACAAATCAACATCCCATTTATTGAGGCCATCAGAACCGTACCCAGGTATGCTAAGGTTTTGAAGGATTTGTATACAAGGAAGGATAGGTTGATTGCTAATGAAATTACTCAAGTGGGCGAAAGTGCAACGGCTATGCTATTGAAGAAGATGCCTACAAACTGTGAAGATCCGGGTGGCTTCACAGTGTCAATTACTATTGGTAATCGACGATTAGAGCGTGCTTTGCTTGATTTGGGAGCATCCATAAGTGTTATGTCAGCCGATGTTTATGATTCTTTGAATCTTTAACCTTTGAAAGAGGAAAAGATTACTATTCAATTGGCAAACAAGTCCAATATATATCCAAAGGGAGTCGTGGAGGATGTGTTAGTTCAAGTGAATCAGTTAATCTTTCCATTTGATTTCTATATTGTGGATATGCAAAATGGAGATAATTGTTCATCTACTTCGTTACTTCTTGGGAGACCGTTTATGAAAACTGCAAAGACGAAGATTGATGTGGATAATGGTACACTCACTATGGAATTTGATAAGGAGATCATTCGCTTCAACATATTTGAGGCTATGCGTTATCCTAGTGATGTGCACTCCGCTTTCTTTATTGATGTTATTGATTCGTTAGCACAACAAATGTTTGATTTGAGAAATGAAGATGAACTTGGAGTTGTGTTGCGAAATAACATTGATTTGGACGTCCATGGACAGCCGAATTTGGACGTCGACTTGATCAAAGAGTTAGTGGAGATGTGTGGTGCTCTAACAGCATTACAAGAAGCTAAAACGGGTAATATCTCTTATATTTCTTTACCCGTGACTAATGAGGTTCCTTTACCTTCTATTGTGCAGGCACCTAAACTAGAATTGAAGCCTCTTCTCGATCACTTAAAGTATGCCTACTTGGGTGATAAAGAGGAACTTCTGGTGATTATTGCAAAGAACCTCACTGCCGTACAAGAAGAACGTCTACTTCGGGTTCTGAAGGAGCACAAAACGACCATTGGGTGGACTATTGCTGACATCAAAGGCATTAGTCCATCAATGTGCATGCATAGAATCCTTATGGAATACGATAGCAATCAGGTACGTGATGCTCAACGTAGGCTTAACCCCCAATGATGGAGGTCGTGAAGAAAGAGATCCTCAAATTACTAAGTGTGGGGGTGATTTATCCAATTTCTGACAACAAATTGGTTAGTCCAGTGCAAGTGGTGCCTAAGAAATCAGGTGCCACTGTTGTTAGAAATCAAGATGATGAAATTGTTCCTACAAGAGTTCAAACAGGATGGCGAGTGTACATAGACTACAGAAAGCTCAATTCGGCTACCCGCAAGGATCACTTTCCTTTGCCTTTCATTGATAAGATGTTAGAGAGGTTAGCGGGATATTCACATTATTGCTTTTTGGATGGTTATTCGGGCTACAATCAAATTGTTATTATACCGGAGGATCAAGAGAAGACTACTTTTACTTGTCCTTTTGGTACGTCTGCCTATAGACGGATGCCGTTTGGTCTTTGCAATGCGCCTGCCACTTTTCAGAGATGTATGGTTAGTATATTTTCTGATTATGTGGAAAACATCATTGAGGTATTTATGGACGACTTTAGTGTTTATGGCTATTCATTTGATATTTGTTTAAATAATCTTGAACTTGTGCTTAAAAGATGCATAGACACTAATTTGGTTTTAAACTGGGAGAAATGTCACTTTATGGTAAGCCTTGGAATTGTATTTGGCCACCTCATGTCCTCTCAAGGGCTCGAGGTAGACAAGGCAAAGATAGGCTTGATTAGGAGCTTACAATACCCCACTTCGGTGAGGGAAATTCGCTCGTTTGTTGGTCATGCAGGATTTTATAGGAGGTTTATCAAAGATTTCTCCAAAATCGCAATGTCGATGTGCAAATTGTTGCAAAAGGAGGTTGCCTTTAACTTCGACCAGGAGTGTAAGAATGCCTTTAATAAATTGAAGGAATTGGAATTGTTTGCCGTTCGAATTATGCAATGGAGCTGTTTTGGGTCAAAAAGTAGACAAGAGGTCACATGTGATTTATTATGCATCAAGGACCCTAAACGATGCTCAAATCAACTATTCTACTACCGATGCTTTCTTTGCTATTTTTCGTGTAAATTATGTATTTTACGCTTGTTTTGAGTTTTATAGCTACTTTGGAGTCGCACGGAGAGGAAAAGAAGAAGAAATCACCAAAATTGAGCAAAAAGGGCATAATTGTCATTTCATAGGGCGAGCACTATCTGGAGCCAAGTTAAGGTTAAGGGCACTCATGTTTGGAGAAGTATAAAATAATAGCCAAAGACAAAGTTAAGGGGAGGCCAATTGGCTAGCCCTTATCGTAGTGACCATCTACCATGAGCACCCAATGAGTATTGTATTACAGTCTTAATCTTCACCCCCTTCTTTTATAACCTAATCGAATCAGGTTTACACTTCAATTTTCCCCATTTCAGTTATGAAATCGATGAAGAACATAGAGACCCGTGATTCTAATGGGTAGTGATGGAGTTGCAGACAACGGTCTTCTGCTAATCGAGAAATCGAAAATAGGAAGGCTAGAGATTCAGGGACTCAGGAGAAAATTTAATGACAGAATGAAGAAGAAGAAGATGAATCAGAGATGGGTTTGTGAGATCGACTCAGTGAGAAGGTGTTTGAGGTGAATCTGATGTTATTGACGGTGTTGGTGGCCGCGGTTTGAAGCTTGGTGAAATGGGGTAGAAGATGATGAAAGTTGTCGTCGGTCTCGAGGTGGTGAGATGGGTGTTGAGTGCAGATGAAGAGATGCAATGGAGGAGAAAGAGAATGGGTTGATTTGATCATGGGATTAATCTTTGTTAGTCGCCAGAATCGGTTTGAAGTCACGGTGATGGTTAGCTGATTTTTGGCGGTTCATAAGCGAGAGAGCAGAATCGAGAAGAGGGTTTGCTGAGATTTAACAAAGAGGAAGATACAGGTGGTATTAGTGGTCTCTGGTGAAGAGTGAAAGAATGGGGATGTGAAGTCAAAATCGATGTTGTTGTTGAAATCAGTTGAGTTCTGAAGTAGTGTTGGTGGTCCGAGATGGATGCGGGTTTGTGTATAAGTTTACGAATTTGATGTTGCAGGGAAGAATGGAAGAACGAGCTTGAATAGATGTATGTTAGGGATTGTGAATGAGACAGGGAATGGAGCTGAAAATGGCACCGAAATTGGCCGGAAATCAGAATAAATAACGAAACTCGCTGCATTATCCTTCAAAGTAAACTCGACCGATCCTGGACGATCCCGATGACCGATCCTAACCGAGTTCAAATGACCGATTCCGGTGAAATAATTAGATTAAGTCAGCCGAGTAAGCGGTGATTGATTCAAGAATCGACTCATCCGAGTAAGCCTGATTAAGCTTAGTCGAGCTAAGCCAACTCGAGTCGACTCACTCCTTCTCCTTGACCTTGACTAACTGTTGACTGACGGTTGACTACTGGACCGTTAGTCCTAACGGAGGACCTGGGACGGAATATTCCGTCGAATATTCTCTTGACGGAGAAATTTTCAAGACTATTTCACATTTTAGTGAATGGCCCGATTCGATGATGAGAATGTTGAAGAGATGATTATAGAGGATGAAACCACATTCATTGATTTTGTGGAAAATTTTCCGATTGTTAGTATTATCAAAACAAAAATTGTCACTACCCAACATCCACCACTAGAAGCACTACTCTTTGATCTCTTGAGTGCTAATTTTGTCAATCATGAGGGTGACGTCTATAGATGAAAGCTTCCTTCTTGTAGTTCGATTTGCAGTTAGCACCATTCTCTCTCTCGACAACAACAGATCCATAGAAACACTCTCATCATCAACAAGGAGCGACACCAAAATCTACAAGGAAAGTTGAAAAAAGTTTAAGGTTTACGAGCAACGAGAAAAAGAGCAAATTTCAAACTCAACAACATGAGGTAATTTTATATTCAAGTATGAAGACTTATTCATGAAAGCGAAGTGTTTTTGTATGTAATTTCTCTTGCCGTTTTATCATCAATAGTTGAAACCAAGACGAAGACTAAGAGATCAAGACGAGGAGCGGAGACGTTTCTATTGGATGCCGTGGAGAGTGGTGTTATCGTAATTGGCGATCGGATGAATTAATGTGTGAGGCAAGTGATTATGCGAGTCTCGAGGACTAGCAAAGTCTAAGTTTTGGGTCAAAAAGTAGACAAGAGGTCACATGTGATTTATTATGCATCAAGGACCCTAAACGATGCTCAAATCAACTATTCTACTCCTTCTGGCGACTGAGAAAGAGTTGTTGGCTATAGTTTGCATTAGAAAATTTTAGAGCTTATTTGGTGGGTACCAATGTGATTGTATATTCGATCATGGGTGTGAAGACTTGGGCTAGGAAGACTACGATACCTATTGAAAAAGAAGGAAGCTAAGCCAAGACTCATTCTTACGTTGGATTCTTTTGATTGATTGATAGATTGTTTAGCAAGAATTCAATATGGAAATCGAGATAAGAAAGGTGTTGAGAATATAGTTGTTGATCATCTTAGTAGACTTGTTGTTTCCTATAGTATTTGCATTAGAAAATTTTAGAGCTTATTTGGTGGTACCAATGTGATTGTATATTCGATCATGCAAAGACTTACCTATTGAAAAGAAGGAAGCTAAGAAGAACTCCCATTACAGAGATCATTTTCATCTTAGTAGACTTGTTGTTTCCAAGAACAACTTTTCTCAATTAAAGAATCAACACCTTGGTACGCTGATATAGTGAACTATTTGGTTACAAGGCAAGTACCTAGTACAATATCTACTTTTCAAAAGCTAAAGCTTAAGAAAATAGCCAAGCAAAGATGTGTGGGATGAGCCCTACTTGTGGAAATATGGTGCTTATCAAATTATCTCGCAGTGCGCACTCGAACTCGAATTTCACCAATTCTATCTTTTTTTCATTCTTATGCGTGTGGTGGTCACTTTGGTTCTAAACGTACCACTCTCAAAGTCCTTGAGAGTGGCTTTTATTGGCCTACCCTATTTGAGGATGCATATGGTTTTTGAAAATCTTGTGATAGATGTCAACGAAAGGGCAATCTAGGTGCTCGAAATCAAATGCCACTCAATCCTATTCTCACTGTCGAGATTTTTGATGTGTGGGGCATTGATTTTATGGGTCCTTTTGTTAATTCGAATGGAAAATTTTATATACTTCTTGTTGTGGATTATGTTTCTAAATGGGTGGAAGCTAAAGCCACCCCTACTAATGATTCTCAAGTTGTTTGTGAGTTTGTGAAGGAATATATTTTCTCTAGACATGGTACACCAAGAGTGGTTATCAGTGATGGAGGCTCGCACTTCAAGAAATCCTTCCATGCTCTCCTCAAAAAGTATAACATCATACACAAGATTGGTACGCCTTATCACCCACAAACTAGTGGGCAAGCTGAAATTTCAAATCATGAGATTAAGTCCATCCTTGAGAAAACCGTTAATGCTACACGGAAGGATTGGAGTTATAGACTCAACGATGCACTTTGGGCGTATAGAACATCATACAAGACACAGTTTGGTATGTCTCCATATCGGTTGGTTTATGGCAAAGCGTGTCATCTCCCAGTTGAACTTGAGCATAAGGCTTATTGGGTGATTAAGATGCGCAACATGGAGTATGACAAAGCGGGGAAACAAAGGCAGCTACAAATTAATGAGCTAGAAGAGATACGTAATGATGCTTACGAGAGTGCTCGTATATAAAAGGAGAAGACTAAACTTTTCCATGACAAGATGATTTCTCGAAAGAGTTTTGTTGTGGGTCAAAAAGTTCTTCTATTTAATTCTCGTCTTAAGTTATTTCCTGGTAAGTTAAGTCCCGCTGGAGTGGACCGTTTGTTGTTACTAATGTTTTTCCTCATGGCGTAGTTGAGGTTACTAGTCTCGGAACAGGAAAAACTTTCAAAGTCAATGGCCATAGATTGAAGCCATATTACGAAAACTTCCCTACGGAGAATGTGGACGTGATTGAACTTCAGGATTTACTCCCTCTGGAGGAGTAGTAAGGAGAATGCCAAGTCGGGCTGATGACTTTAAACCAAGCGCTTAACGGGAGGCAACCCATAGGTTTTGTATCTTAAACCCTTTTATTTTTTATTTTTATTGTTTTCATATCATATTTGCATCCCCATGTTTAATTTCATTGAATCCGGAATCTATCTTAGAAGAGAATTATGACGAATACCTTTTCGTCAGAAAAATTCAGACTGCGCGTAGTTCAGTCCAGAGACCGTAAATGTCAGAACATTTATTGAAACACTGTGCCCTTTTGACACTTTGTAGCACGTAGATGAACAACTTTTGTGAAATGGAGTTTTTCCAAATTCCTTACCAATTTGCACAGTTTTTGCGTTTTATCTGCTGTTACGTCAGAATTCAGAATTTTCGGTTTTACATATTGAGGAAAATGTGAAGTTTAACTGTGGGGGAGTATTTTGCATATAGATTTTTCAATTTTTTTTTTGTACATATTTGCATAAAAAAAAAAAAACTCAAACTTGTAGTTAGTTTAGAGTCACATAGTATACATGTCGCTAAGATTACATCGAAATTCTCACAAGAGTGACTGAACTTAAAGATGACAGAGAACTTGATCGGGTTTCTTGCTTGTTTGAGAGTTAAAGTTGGATTTAACCATGCCAGTGACAAATAAGGTGCAGACTGAATTCGGTAGTAGAATTGTGATCCCTTATAGTGGAGACTACCTATTGTTACATCATGTGAGGCACCAGAGCAGATTTCTTTATAAATGACTAAAAAGCTTTCTTTTGAGTGTGTGTCACCGTACGTTAATTCCGGGTAGAATGGTGAGCTACCCAACCTCCCACCAACAGAAGCACTACTTTGATCACTTGAGTGCTATTTTATCAATCATGATGGTGACATAAAATTGCTAACTCATACCACTTGTAATCTTGTTCGCAGTTAGCACCATCTACTTTATCTCTCTCTCTACACCAAAAGGTCCATAGAAACACATCACCATCAACAAGGGAGCAACATCAAAATCTACAAGGAAAGTTGAAGACGTTTAAGGTTTATAAGCAACAATACGAGTAAGAGCAAATTTCATATTCAAGTAAAGCAACAAGACAAGGAGCAGAATTTCTACATGTTGAAGATTTATGTACAAGAGCGAAAATTATCAAGATGAGAGTTCAAGAAGTGTATGATATCAAGAAATACAAGTTGTGAAGAATCAAGCGGTAAAGTACTTACATCATGACCTTTGTACTTGCATTTTTTTTTAATCTTTATTTGTATTTGTTTTATTTTCTCTTGTCTTGAAAAAAAAAATGAAAAAATGAAAAAAAAAAAAAAAAAAAAAAAAAAAGAGAAAATTTACTTAGGTTCATTACTAGTTTTATTATTTTGTTTTCATTTTGTATTCGATTAATTTTTCTTGTCTCATAAAAATTTAAAAAAAAAAGGCAAGAAAAATTCGTTGTATCATATTGTGGTTTGTTTTTAGTTTTGTTCTTTCAATGCCAATGGAAAGAAGGAATATTTATAATGAAGTTTCAAGCAACAAGGATTTGAAGAAAAATAGTTACATTGTTCAAGATTCTACGAAGTTCAAGAGTTATCATCAAGAGTTGAAAACCGAAGATGAAGATGAAGACAAGGATCGAAGACCGAAGACGTTTCTGTGGATGCTGTGAGAGTGGTGCTAACTGCACGTCTAACGGATAACGAGGTAAGTAAGCATATTCCACCTTCGTTAAGTGGTTGATTTCCTTTCTTAGAGATCGTCAGAAAAAAAATGGGTTTTCAAAATGAATAAAAGATGTGGGTTTTCAAAACAATTCGGAGGGTTTTTCCTTCCTACTATTCAACGTGTCACATGATTCTCTCTTCATTCCTACCTGGACACATGTGTGACCCATAAAAAGTTGTTTATTATTGAGAGAAACTTCATAAAATTCTTTCTGGTAAGGCAGAGTCGAGACTTTTGATTACTCTCGAACCCGGATTCTTTCGATAAGGGATGGTTATTTCTCTCTCAACTTTAAGGATGAGATTGTGTTCATATATATGTCTAACTTCTTATGACTAGTGTGCAGAATCTCTATGTCTTCTTAGCGCGATGGATGCTATCATTTGGGAGAACTAGTAAGTTGGAAAAGTAGGTTTTGTGGGTATATCTCTAGTAAACCCTCACGAGACTATAACTCGTCCACTAGGGACACCTAGGGGTTTAAAGGCCTGTTGCACATGCTAAGTGCAACCGTTTCCTCAACGACATGGAGTTGTTATATTTTAGATAGTTTGCTCGAGGACTAGCAAAATCCAAGTGTGGGGGAATTTGTTAAGTGCATATTTTGCATATTTTTAGTGTCGAATCCATGCTAGTAATTGCTTATATTCTTGCAAATTATTGTATATTACGTTTGTTTTTCTCTATTTGCGTTTTATTAGGTGAATCATCCAAAAGAAGCGAATTGGAACTTATTGTGCAAACAAAAGAAGTTATCTACAAGCTTAGAATTGCCAAAGACCAAGTGGAATGCATTCAAATCTAGGAATCCTTGTTATCATCTCGAAGAGGACGAAAAGACGAAGCTAACGGCGAAAGAATGGACTCATTCCGACATCGTATGAGAAAGTTACAAGCGATTGAAGCGAGTCAAAGTTGCGATAAGTTGTTGAAGCACAAAATTTATGAAGCAAGTAGCCTATTTTACTCAGGGCAGCCGCTCAGGGAGTATCCAGAAATTTGAACTGTCAGTCCCGTAAGACTAACAGTTGAAAGCATCGTCTTCTCCAAATGCAAACTGAGAAAGAAGTAATTGTATTGATAAAAGAGATAATTATTACAGAGTTATGATTAGTCTTAAATAGACCATCATTAGATATGTAGGAAGCACACGTACACCTCACACACACAATACATCACAGAATCAAGTCAACTATTGTTGACTTGACTTACACTATCTAATACACCCCCTCAAACTGTTAAGGGCTAACAGACAGAACAGTTTGAAGGAAAAACAGAGAAACAAACAAAGAAGTAAAGAAGTCTTCAAGAAGTATGTTGAAGTAGTAAAGAATCAAGTAACTGCAGAATTGCCTGAAGAATGAGTAACATCCATTAGAGACTGCAACAATCTTGAAAAAGTAGGAAAACAGAGCCCTTTTGTAAAAATATCAGCTAGTTGTTCTTCACTGGATATGTGCTGAAGCTTCAGAAATCCATTCTCCACCAACTCCCTGATAGTATGGTACTAAATCTCTATGTTCTTTGTTCTAGCATGAAAAACAAGATTAGATGCTAAGGACAGAGCACTAGTATTGTCACAAAGAAGCAAAGAAGGAGCAGAAACTTTAATATGTAATTCAGAAAGTAAATCAGCAAGCCACTTTAACTCAGCAGAAGCAAAAGACATGCATTTATACTCTGCCTCAGCAGAGGACTTTGAAACAGTTGGTTGTTTCTTGGAAGACCAAGAAATTAAATTTGAACCCATAAAGACATCATATCCTGAAGTTGACCTCCTTGTATCTGGGCAACCTGCCCAATCTGAATATGTACCTTTAACATGTTCAAACTCCCCTTTTTCAAAGTCACACCAAGACCAATAGTACCCTTCAAATATCTAAGAATTCTCTTAACTAACTGAAAATGAACATCAGTTGGTGAATGCATGAATTGAGACACATAATTCACACCAAAACAAATATCAGGTCTTGTAACTGTTAAGTATTGCAAACTACCAACAATGGTTCTGAAATCACTGACATTTTCCAACTTAGTACCATCATGCAAAGAGACTCTAGCACCTTTTGTAACTGGAGTATCACAAGGTTTACAATCAAGCATTTTGGCGTTTGATAACAACTCTAGAGTATATTTGTTTTGAGTTAGACCAATAGAATCAGTAGACCTTACAGCTTAAATTCCCAAAAAATATCCTAATTCACCCAACTCTTTCATGGAAAATTCTTTCTTAAGAGAAGAAATCATATTATTAATAAGTGTAGAGGAACTGCCAGTAACCAAAATATCATTTACATATAACAGAAGAACAATCATCCCATGCTGAGAGAAAAGAACAAACATTGAATTATCTGAAATAGCTTTCTTGAAACCATATTGAAGAAGAAATGAGTTGAACCTATGAAACCAAGCTCTGGGTGCTTGTTTCAAGCCATATAAGCTTTTCTTTAGATGGCAAACATAATTTGAAGGATAATCTGGATTCATAAATCCCTGAGGTTGTGACATATAAACATCTTCATCTAAAAATCCATGTAAGAAAGCATTACTTACATCTAATTGTCTTATTTGCCAATTATAAGCTAAGGCCATACAAAGAACAACTCTAACAGTGGTTGACTTAACCACAGGACTAAATGTCTCATTATAATCAATTCCATCCTGTTGATCATAACCTTTTGCTACCAATCTAGACTTTAGCCTGTCAATAGTTCCATCTGACTTCTGTTTAACCTTGTACACCCATTTAGATCCCAAAATATTCATATGTGATTCTGGAGGTACATACTCCCATGTGTCATTATTCCTTAATGCTACATACTCATCCTTCATAGAAACTTGCCACTTAGGATCTTGCATTGCTTGCTTAAAGGTTTTAGGTTCAGTAACTGTAGTTAATAATGAAGCATAAGAAGTAGAAATAGGATATTTGACAGAAACATAAGAAACATGATCAGGAAAAAGCTTTGGTTTTGAAATACCTTTTTGAGCTCTAGTAATCATAGTAGAAGATGGAGCAATAGTATCAGTACTAAAAGAAATTTCAACAGGTAAAGCATTGGAAGGACAATCGGACGGATAAGAATCATGAAAGTAAAACTGAGATTCATCAAAAATTACATTTCTGGAAATATAAGACTTCTTAGTAATAGTATTTATACCCCTTATGTAAGGTGATATAACCTATAAAAACACACTTGACAGTTTTTGGAGACAATTTATCACTTCTAGCATGAGCTAAATGAGGATAACAAATAGATCCAAAAACTTTGAGAAAAACATAATCTGGAGCTGAGCCAAACAAAACTTCAAAAGGAGATTTAAACTTCAAAATTTTTGTAGGAGTCCTATTAATGAGATAAGTTGCTGTTAGAAAGGCATCATACCAAAAATCTTTAGGACAAAAAGAATTGAATAACAAATTATTCCCCATTTCAACAATATGTCTATGCTTTCTTTCAGCTAGACCATTTTGTTGTGGGGTTTGTGGACAAGAAATCCTAATATGGGTGCCACTCTTCTCAAGAATAAGTTTAAACTGTCCCTTAACTAGCTCAGCAGTACCATCTACTTGAAAAGATATGATTTTTGTGGAAAATAAATTTCAGTATGAGTTTTAAAATGAGTAAAACACTGAGGAGCATCTGATTTTAACTCCATTGGATAAATCCAATTAAATCTACTAAAATCATCTATAAAAACAATATAGTATCTATAGCCATTCAAATAGGGAATTGTTGGACCCCACACATCACAATGAATAAGAGATAATGGTTTACGCTCATGAGAATCAGATAAGTGAAAAGGTAATCTCTTACTTTTAGCAAGCTGACAAGGATGACAAAGAGATGAGGACTGAGGAGTAGTTGAAATCATCTGTTTTGTAGAACACAACTTCTGAACTATTTGAGTAGAAGGGTGACCTAGTCGACTATGCCATACATGAAAAGGAGCAGAAATAGCAGCAGACAAACAAGCAGTAGAAGATGGCAAAACAGAATTATGAATAGGATATAAATTATTAACTACAGTACCTCTAGCAAGCAAGACATGAGACATTATATCCCTAATTTCATAGCCAGTAGGAGTGAGCTTAAAATAACAATGATTATCCCTTGTAAATTTAGCTATGGAGAGCAAATTATGCTTCATGTCAGGAACTAATAAAACAGTGTTTAACCTAAAACTAGTTTTAGGTGTCTGAATAATAGAAGCTCCAGTAGAAGTAATAGTAAGGGACTTACCATTTCCTACTTGCATCTTGTCCTTTCCTCTATAACCAGAAGTATTTTGAAGTAGAGTTTCATCCCCTGTCATATGTGCTGTGGCACCAGAATTAGCAAGCCATTGAGGAGCTTCAGAAGTAGACGCACCAGGAAAACCAATATCTCCCCCCCATTGAATGAAAAGCAGATTGCTGTTGTACCACATTAGCTGAGCCATAACCAGAATTAGAGCTTGATGCAACTTGAGGTGGATAATATCTAAAATGGCATCTACTAGCAAAGTGACCTTTCTTTCGACAAATCTGACACTCCACTTGTGAAAAATCTCTTCTCATATACCCTGTACCAGAATTACTATCAGAAGAACCACTTGACCTAGAGTTTGTGATATTATTATTATTGCCATTCCCATAATTCTTGTTATTATTTAAACCATTCCCTGCATTCTTGCCCTTTCCTTTACCATTACCATTCCCATAATTACCACTCTTAGAATAAAGACCAGTGGGATTTTGAGCATCAAAGACTAAACTAGAATCTTGTTGTTGATCAAGGAGCCATTGCTCATGATTGAGTAATCTAGGTTTAATCTCAGCAAAAGTAAAAGGAGATTCACGATTTTGTGCAGAGATAACAAAGTTATCATACCCCCTTCCGAATCCATTCAGAACATACATGACTAAATCTGACTCACAAACTTTCTCTCCAATGGCAGCTAAAGAATCAGCAATTGTTTCTAAATTTTGAAGATGGACAAGAATAGAGGAATTACCTTTGTTGCAGCCATGTAATTGATTCCTCAACATTCCTTTTCTTGACATGAATTGACTCTTGAAACTAAGTTCAAGATAAGACCAAATCTGATGTGCAGTCGACAAACCCAACACATCTCCAGAGATAGAAGGAGTAAAAGTAGCCTTCAAACAGCTCATAACAAAAGAATCAACTTTCTTCCAATAAATCCACTTGGGATTAGGACTCAGATCTCCATTTATAAAAATTTGTTTTGGTGGCTCTACTTCTTCTCCAGTAACATACCCAAACAATGATGTAGAATATAAAATCGATTCAAACTGATCACGCCATAACAGAAAATTTGTTGAATCGAGTTTGGTTGAGACAAAATTCCCAATATTAGAGAAAGGCAAGGAAAAATTACCATCAGAAGCAGCGAAAGTTGTTGCCATATCTCGTCGTCTTGTGTAAACAATTGTGTTCGTGAAAGGATTTCTTCAAATAATTGATGAACTGAAACCAAGAACTGAGATGTTGTTCTTGACCTAAATTTGATGTTTATGAAAAACTGAATTGAAAGTGAATTAAAAATTTGTATGAGAAATTGTATGAAAGATTCAATGAGTCTGCTATGAAAGATTATTGTGAAAAATTATTTTGCATATGAAAAATTTGATGGTCTCTGGATCGAACCGAATGATACCATCAGAAAGAAGTAATTGTATTGATAAAAGAGATAATTATTACAGAGTTATGATTAGTCTTAAATAGACCATCATTAGAGATGTAGGAAGCACACGTACACCTCACACACACACAATACAGTACAGAGTCAAGTCAACTATTGTTGACTTGACTTACACTATCTAATACAAACTGAGAAATCTCAGTTGTGCCGTCGTTGATGGAGTTGTGATCAGAATTTGTTGGTGATGAGCACTGATGATGGAGTTGGTTTGATTGCTTCCAGTGAAGCTGTGGCTCGACAGGAATGAAGATGATGGTGATGTTGGTTTCCATTGTCTATGGTACTCGGTGACTGTTAGAAGATTCAGATGGAGCTGTATGGGTGTTGCTGGCAGCGATGATGCTAGAAAGTGGAGCTCAACTGATTCACAGGGAGACGAGGTTGGTTGTACTCGGTGATCGAAAATAGGGAGTTGTTGGTGATTATTAATGGAATGACAGAAGTTGAAGAGTCCCATTGAGTTAACGGATTTGGTTGCATGGAGATGAAACGAGTTTGGCAGAGATGGTTTGAAACTCGAGTAATGGGTGTTTCCATCAGAATTGACAGGGAGACGAGTAGAGAAGTGATGTAGCTCGAATTTGAGAAGTTAACAGAGCATGAGAGACGAACGTGCAGTGGCAATGATTGACTAGAACGCCGCAGTAGATGGAGAAAAGAGACAGTGAAGCTCGTGATAGAAAAGATCAAGGCGTTGTTGCCATTAATATGGTGGCAGAGATAGCAGCCAAGCTCGAGCTGATTATGGAGCTAGTGAGATTGCTGTGACTGAAAGATGCTGGAAGTTGGCAGTGATAATAACTGAGAAGGAAAGAAAATGAAGATCAACAATGATGTTAATGGAGAAGAACATGAGCTGGATGAAGGAGGAGTCTGAAGTCGAACTGTGATGGCTAAGAAGAGTTTGGCTGTTAATGGAGAACTGGAGTTGGTTATTGCCGGTGATTCTCATGAATCAGAGAATTGGATTTTTCACGTATAGCCTGGTATACGTGGGTGTGCTAGTTGAGTTTAGGAAAATCCAGTAGAATGGATTTTTCACGGAAGGATAAGCTGTCGAGGAGAATGAGAAACGAAAACACAAAGTCAGGGAAATAAAATACTCACGGAGGTGACAGTATCCGGGAGATTTGGTTGAGTAAAGGAAAAGTCAGGGACTTTATAAATTCACGACGACCACAGTGTCCGTGATTTGATCGGAGAAAAAACAAAACTCTGGGAAATTTATTTCTCACAGTGAAGTGTCTATCCGCGAGAGAATCAGGTGAAGTATAGGCAGTCAGTTTCAGACAAATGACATGCTAATGACAGCTGAGAGTGGGAATTGGGATGGGCTTTACTGTTCACGACCGAGCCCATTTTAGATACCTGAAAAAAATACCAAGGAAGAAGGAGGCATGAAGCAGTGCCCCACTTAATGGGAAGGCATCAAGTCCTCCCCTTATCCCGAATGAGGTGCTATTGAACGAGTCAGCGTCCAAACGCATGTGGAGCGGTTAGAAAGGACATATCTTCTAGAAGAATCTGAAGTACAGTTGTACAGTCAGAAGAGGCAGTAGTAAGATAAGGAAAATAGAAAAGGACACACACCTAACACTCCCATTTGAGGAAATAACTATAAATAGGGGTCCTTTCCTAATGAAAGGACTCAGTGATATCATTGTGGGAAATTGTGTTCTACTTCTAGGAACTAGTCTCTACAACCTACTTCTATCTGTACCCTGTATATTCCTTACTGTGTACATTTTGGCGACCATAGTGGGAGACTAGGTCACTGGATTAGCGCACGATTCATCGCATGGACACTGACAGATTCGCACGCCAGGCTCAGCCGCGCGTGTATGGACCGCTTACCGAAATAGATCTGATAGGTGTAGAATACACCGTATTTACTATCTAGTAGTTTATGCTTTCTTTTCTATTTTTCGTGTAAATTATGTATTTTACGCTTGTTTTGAGTTTTGTAGCTACTTTGGAGTCGCACAGAGGAAAAGAAAAAGAAATCATCAAAATTGAGCAAAAAGGGCAAACTTGTCATTTTATCAAGGGAGAAGACTATATGGAGCCCAGCTAAGGTTAAGGGGAGGTCAAAGAGGTGTCCCTTATCCAAAAGAAGGGAGTGAGAATTGCATTAATGGGGTGTACTTATGGTGGGTGTTTGAATCCACCCACACCCTAATCTCTGACCCATACCCAAGCCCACATATCTTGCCCAAATACCCCGCCCATACCCGGATCCATGCCCGAGTCCAAACCCGATTCATAATTCTAAACCTAAAATCGAGAGAAAACTATCTCAAAATCATTTACTTCACCCAACCATGAAAAACAGAGAGAAGTCAGTGAAATTGAGAGCCGGAAATTAGGTTCGATGATGATGGTGGTAGATACAAATAGTCGAAATGATGCTCAAAGTGGAGGAGATTCGAGATGTTGAAGATGATTATTGCTCAAGGTCGGGAGAAATAGAGTTGATGCTCGGGAAAAGGAGGATCTGTTGGATGTAATGGATGGGTTCGAATTAGAGAATGGGTCCGATCCGAGATTGAAGCGACTGGAATTGGTGCTGTTTGAGAAGACATTGGTTGTAGCAAGTGAATGGAGAAGCAGAATGGGTGTCGAATCACAGAGAAGGAATTAGGGTCTCGACATTGAAGAGGAGCTCAGAGAGGATGAATCAAGGATGGGTTTATGGCTAAGGGTTTCGTTCTTTGGGAAGAATTGAGGTCGAGAAATGGTTGTCTTTGGATTTATTTTGCTACAATCTAGAATTGGAAATGGAGATGAACTCGAGTTGTGGTGATATGTTGATGTGTATTGTTCTAGAAGGGGATTCAATGAGAATGGGTCTCATGAAGAGAAGATGCAAGGCACCGGTGTAGTAGCTCATCACTAGAGCTAATGAAGTCTCCGTGGTTGAAAGCTTGAACTATAGGTAATGCTCGGGGTTTGATGGCGGGAGCAAGCGAGATGGCCAAAGTTCTTGTGGTTGATGAGTGTGATTCGACGAGGGTGCAAAGATGGTCCGAGCTGCTAAAGAGAAGGGGTTGGCCCGAATTTGTGTTTGGTTGGAAGAGTAAGATGATGCATCTCAGTGAAGGTGGAGTGAACTCGGGAGCTGAAGTCATGGATTATGATGGAGGTAGTGAGCATTTGGAGTTACAATGGGTCTAGGCCTTGTGGAGTTGCCAAGGGAAGAGCAGAATGGAAGTGATGTAGTCCGGGCTAGGAGATAGGTTCCAGTGGTGGTGCTTTGCCAGAAATTGGTTGCACTGATGAAGCTTGTGACTGTGATTCAGTTAGACAATGTGTTAAGCTGCAGGGCTGTCTCAGTGAGATGGTTTGAGGTCTGTGGGGTTGAGTATGAGTTGGTTTTCGAGTTGAGAATAGGGGCTAAGATGGAGCTACATTGACCGATACTTTAGGGAGTTGTTTCGCGATACGAATGGTGAGGCAATGGTTACAAAGTTGTGCACTGGATATGGCAAATTGCGGGTTGTGTGTTAACTGATTTGTGGCGGTGAGTCGCTGCCAAGGAAGAAGGTGACAGTGGAGTTGTCTGGTGTTAGGCCGAGTTGCGGAAACAAGTGTTACGGGGATGTTGGTTTATCGGTGATATTACAGGTGACCCCGAAATGGAAAAGGAATGTGATCTCGGCAATGGCTTGGTAACTAGGGATTGAGGTTGCTCGAGATGACTTGCAATCCGGCAAAGGCGGCGGATGGAATAAGGAATTGAAATAGTGATGTTTTGGTAGCCGGGGCCATGATGGTGGCGGCATTGGATATGCACAAGGATGGTGCATCACACGGTTATGGCTGTGCAAATGGCTCAAGGCCTGGCAACTCAGCCCAATCAGCCAGAGAATAGCTGACTTTGAATCTGACTTCACCTTGAATCGTTCTGACTCGGTCGATTTGACCCGGTTTGACTCAGTGGTCTGACCCGTTCGACCGACTTGACCCGAGTTGACTCAGCGTTAACCCGACCGACTTGACCCGTTGACCTGTGACCGGTTTGACTTTTCCGGTCACCTGAGATATTTTCCGGCGACTATTCCTGCGGGATTCCTACACAATCCCAGTTTTCCAATGAGCAAAAATTCCAGAATTTTCTATGGACTTCTCTCATGGGTGTGAAGACTTGGGCTAGGAATTGGATGGAGAATTGGACTCAAATTTGGAAAGAGAAGATGAAGAGTTGAGAAAGACTTGAATTTGGAAATTGAATTGCAAAAGGAAAAGGGTTCTATTCCTTGGAAGATTTGGAGAATATTGAAGCCTATAAATAGAGAAGTTTTACACATCTCTCTCTACACATCTTTCTCTACATATCTTTTACACATCTCTACACACACAATTCTTTTCTTTTTCTTATTCTTTGTGTGAACTCTCTTAACATGAGTAGTTAATTTTATTGATTGGGGATGAATTCCTAGTTCTTAACATATGATTTAAGTTTTTGTTTTCAAATTCTATCTTGAAGTTTTTCACATAATTATCGTTTGTTTTTACTAATAGGAGTGATCTTAAAGACATTCATGATTGATTGATAAATTGTTTGGAGTGCACGCTAAATTGATTTGTTAATTCAATCTAAAGCTAGTGAAAGTTAGGGGATAAGTAATCGTTCTTTGACTCTTTACATAAGTAGCAAACACGAGACCTTGCGGAGGGATTCCGTGGAGCAATTGTGTGTAGAAACAACGTTAGCAAGTGGACCTTGAGCTAAGAGTCTAACTACTAATATCAACCTAAGAAATTCACAAAACCTAATGCATGAGCCAAGTTACATCTAGGTTGAGCTAATTCTAGGTGGCTTGGTGATTAGAATCCGGTAGTCGAGAACTTCCGTGTCCTATGATACAAGGGATTTAGGGGTTTAGCACCGAGCTAGCTTTTACCTACGGTTGGTGATAATTTGTGACTAATAACAAGTAGAAGAGAACATAACTTGATTCATTGTTTCGTAACGAAGAAGGATTCCTTGATCTTCTCTCTCTTATTGCTTTCAACTTTACCTTTTAATTGTTTTGTTTATTTTTCTTTTGCTTTTTACACCCCCTTTCGTGACAACTTTTACAACTAGAATCTCGTGCTCCTCGTGGGATCGACCTTGACTACCCTATATTACTTGTTAATTAGGTAGTAAAGTATTAATTAATTTGATTGCACCTACGACACGCATCAAATTTTGGCGCCGTTGCCGGGGAGCAACGGGCGATTTTTTTTAGTTGTATTTATTTTTATTCTTGCTTTGTTAGATTCTTTACCGTATCTAACTTAGTTTGTGAGAATCTTGTTTCAGGTGTTATACCTTTGGTGAATGCTTAAAGGAGGTAGACCGAGTCCAATACGTCTTCGATCCGGCACTCAATTAAAGGATTTCATTCGAGCGATTAACACTCCACTTTCTCCTTCTTCATCAAGTGATTCGGACAAAGAGGAAGAAACAATGGCTGATCGTACACTAAAGGACCTAGCTTCTCACAAGCTTGACACACAACAATGGTGTATCCAAACTAATTCAACCTTCGAAATCAAGCCGGGGTTGATTAGAGAGTTACCAAAGTTCCATGGCATGGTGAATGAGGACCCAAACAAACATCTTATGGACTTCTACGCCATAGTTATGGCTATGCTTCCACCGGAGACTAATGCGGATGGAGCAATGTTGAAAGCTTTCCGTTTTCTTTGGCGGGTAATGCTAAGGAATGGTTATATTATTTGCCTTCCTAAGTATCACAACATGGAATGGGATGAAGAAAATTTTCCTCGAGAGATATTTTCCCGCATCCAAAGCTACTCAAATTCGCAAGGAGATTTGTGGATTGAAACAACAAGTGGGAGAATCATTGTATGAATGTTGGGAGCGATACAAGAGGTTGGTGGCAAGCTGTCCACACCATCAATTTAGTGACGTTATGATACTCCAATACTTCTATGAAGCTCTCCACTCAAGTGATAGGTCTCTTCTTGACGCCGCGGGTGGTGGTGCACTAATGAACAAGACTTTGACCGAAGCTAGAGAGTTGATTGAAAGTATGGCGGCAAACTCGCAACAATTCTACACAAGGGATGAACCAACGGTTAGGCGAGTGCATGAAGTTAGTGATTCGTCATCGCATCTTGATCAAAGGATGAGTAACATGGAGATTATGATTCAAAGGATGGCCGCGTAATTATTCCGGATGATGAGACCGAACAAGTGAATGCTTTATATCCGAATCAAAGGCCAAGGTACGATCCATACTCCAATACCTATAATCCCGGTGGAAGGATCATCCCAATTTTAGTTATGCAAACAAGCAAGCGGCGGCTCCAAATCCATATGCACAACAAGGTGGTTTTCAACAATCACGATTCCAACCTCAACAACAAGGTGGTTATCAACAATTCCAACCTCAAGTGAAAGAACAAGGATCTTCAATTGATGATAAGCTTAATGTCATGATGCAAGGTTTGCAAGGTCTTACTTCTATGTTCCAACAAAGCCAACAAAATCAACAAAAGACCGATTCGGCCATCAAGGACTTACAAAATCAAATGGGACAATTGGCGACCGATGTGAATTTATTGAAATCTCAAGCATCCACAAAACTTCCTTCACAACCATTTGTGAATCCAAGAGAGAATGTTAATGCGGTTACTTTAAGAAGTGGAAGGCAAGTGGAGGGTCCAAGTCATCATGAGGAAGTTAGTGAAGAGGTAGTCAATGACAAGGAGGAAACCGCACCAAAGGAGAATTCCACATCAAACGATCAATCCAAGGAACCGGTTTCTACTTTCACTACTCCACCTCCTTTTCCTAGTCGTTTTGCTAAATCCAAGAAAGAAGCTCAAGACAAGGCACTTATGGATATCTTCAAGAAGATTGAAATCAATATACCATTCATTGAGGCGATTAAGACAATTCCAAGGTATGCCAAGTTCATGAAGGAATTATGCATCAAGAAGGATAGGTTGCTTGATAATGAAATTACAAAAGTTGGCGAGAGTGCGTCGGCTATGCTATTGAAGAAGATGCCTACAAAGTGCACGGATCCCGGTGGTTTCACGGTGCCAATTACTATTGGTAAACAAAGGTTTGAACATGCTTTACTTGATTTGGGAGCTTCCATTAGTGTGATGTCGGCCGAAATATATGACTCCTTGAATCTTGGACCTTTGAAAGAGACAAGAGTTATTATCCAATTGGCAAACAAGTCTAACATATATCCTAAGGGGCTTGTAGAAGACGTGCTAGTGCAAGTAAATGAGCTTATTTTTCCTGTGGACTTCTTTGTGGTGGATATGGACAACAATGAGAACCGATCATCTACTTCTTTACTTCTTGGGAGGCCATTCATGAAGACCGCAAAGACGAAGATTGATGTTGATAAGGGTACACTCACTATGGAATTCGACAAGGAGATAATACACTTTAACATATTTGAAGCCATGCGCTACCCAAGTGATGTGCATTCCGTTTACTCCATTGATGTGGTTGATTCATTAGCACAACAAATGGTGGAATTGAACCAAGAGGATGAACTTGATGTGGTGTTGCAAAATAGCATTGAATTGGACGTCCATGGCTTATCTAACTTGGATGTTGAAATCTCCAAGGAATTGGTGGAGATGTGTGGTGCTTTGGCGACATTGCAAGAAGCTAAAAAGGGTGATGTTTCATATATTTCTTTACCCGTGAATGATGAAATACTTGTACCATCTATTGTGAAGGCGCCCAAACTAGAATTGAAGCCGCTTCCTTACCATTTGAAGTATGCTTTCTTGGGAGATGGAGATGAGCTTCCGGTGATTATTTCTAAGAACCTCACACCGGTGCAAGAAGACCGTTTGCTTAGAGTCTTGAAAGAGCACAAAACGGCTATTGGGTGGACAATTGCGGACATCAAAGGTATTAGTCCATCCATGTGCATGCATAGGATTCTAATGGAAGAAAACGTGAAGCCGGTACGTGATGCTCAACGTCGGCTAAATCCTCCCATGATGGAGGTTGTGAAAAAGAGATACTCAAATTGCTAAGTGTGGGGGTAATCTACCCAATTTCCGATAGCAAGTGGGTTAGTCCGGTTCAAGTGGTACCAAAGAAATCCGGTCACGGTTGTTCGAAATCAAGACGATGAACTTGTCCCTACAAGAGTTCAAACCGGTTGGAGAGTGTGTATTGACTATAGAAAGCTTAATTCCGCAACCCGCAAGGATCACTTTCCTTTACCTTTCATTGATCAAATGTTGGAGCGGTTAGCGGGGCATTCTTATTATTGCTTTTTGGATGGTTATTCTGGGTACAATCAAATTGTTATTGCACCGGAGGACCAAGAAAAGACCACTTTCACTTGTCCGTTTGGAACGTTTGCATATAGACGGATGCCGTTTGGCCTTTGCAATGCGCCGGCTACTTTTCAAAGATGCATGGTGAGTATATTCTCGGATTATGTGGAGCGCATCATCGAGGTATTTATGGATGACTTTAGTGTTTATGGCAATTCTTTTGATGGTTGTTTAAATAACCTTGAACTAATTCTTAAACGATGCATAGACACAAACCTTGTCCTTAATTGGGAGAAATGTCACTTTATGGTAAACCACGGCATAGTACTTGGTCACATTGTGTCCTCTCAAGGGCTCGAAGTGGACAAGTCAAAGATAGATTTAATAAGAAACTTACAATATCCCACTTCGGTGAGGGAGATCCGTTCTTTTCTTGGTCATGCAGGTTTCTATAGGCGGTTTATCAAGGATTTTTCCAAAATCTCCATGCCGATGTGCAAGTTATTACAAAAGGAGGTACCTTTCGACTTCAACAAGGAATGCGAGGATGCTTTTGACAAATTAAAGGAGATGTTGACAAGTGCGCCGATTATCAAATCACCGGATTGGAATCTTCCATTTGAATTAATGTGTGATGCTAGTGATTATGCGGTTGGAGCCGTTTTGGGTCAAAGGGTGGACAAGTTGTCCCATGTTATCTATTATGCATCTAGGACCCTTAATGATGCACAAATCAATTATTCTACCACGGAAAAGGAGTTATTGGCTATAGTTTTTGCTTTGGAAAAATTTCGATCATACTTGGTGGGTACAAAGGTTATTGTGTATTCCGATCATGCCGCACTAAGACACTTAATAAAGAAGAAAGAAGCTAAGCCAAGATTAATTCGGTGGATCCTATTGTTACAAGAATTCGACATAGAAATTCGTGATAAGAGGGGTGTGGAGAATACCGTTATGGATCATCTTAGTAGACTTGTGATGTCTCAAGAGGAACTTCCATTACATGACCGCTTTCCGGACGAACAACTTTTCTCCATGGAAGAATCAACTCCTTGGTATGCGATATAGTGAATTACTTGGTGACAAGGAAAGTACCTAGTACAATGTCCAATTTCCAAAAGATGAAACTTAAGAAGGTAGCTAAGCAATATGTGTGGGATGAACCATACTTATGGAAATATGGCGTGGATCAAATAATGCGAAGGTGCGTGCCTAATTCCGAATTTCAATCCATTCTCTCCTTTTGCCACACTTTTGCATGTGGAGGCCACTTTGGATCTAAGCGTACCGCTCTCAAAGTTCTCGAGAGTGGATTTTATTGGCCCACCTTGTTTGAAGATTCATATGTTTTTTGTAAATCGTGTGATAGATGTCAACGAACGGGCAATCTAGGTGCTCGAAATCAAATGCCACTCACACCAATTCTCACCGTTGAGATTTTTGATGTGTGGGGTATTGATTTTATGGGCCCTTTTGTCAATTCGAATGGGAATTTTTATATACTTCTTGCCGTTGATTATGTTTCGAAATGGGTGGAAGCTAGAGCCACCAAGACTAATGACTCTCAAGTTGTTTGTGATTTTGTAAGGGAAAACATTTTTAATAGGCATGGAACACCAAGAGTGGTGATAAGTGATGGAGGCTCACATTTCAAGAAGGCTTTCCACACTCTCCTCAAGAAGTACAACATAACACACAAAATTGGTACGCCTTATCATCCACAAACTAGTGGACAAGCGGAAATTTCAAATCGTGAGATTAAGTCCATTCTTGAGAAAACGGTGAATACCACAAGGAAAGATTGGAGCTTTAAGCTCAACGATGCACTTTGGGCGTATAGAACGGCGTATAAGACACCGATTGGTATGTCTCCATATAGGATGGTTTATGGCAAGGCTTGTCATCTTCCGGTTGAACTTGAACATAAGGCTTATTGGGCGATAAAGAAATTCAACATGGAGTATGATGAAGCGGGAAACAAAGGAAGTTACAACTACATGAGTTAGAGGAGATACGCAATGATGCTTACGAGAGTGCCCGTATTTACAAAGAAAAGACCAAGCTTTTTCATGACAAGATGATTTCTCGTAAAAGTTTCATCGTGGGACAAAAAGTTCTTTTATATCATTCTCGTCTTAAACTATTTCCTGAAAGTTAAGGTCCCGTTGGATTGGACCATATGTTGTTACTAATGTTTTTCCTCATGGTGCGGTTGAAATTACTAGTCTTCGAGACAATTCGGTTTCCAAAGTCAACGGCCATAGGTTGAAGCCATACTATGAGAACATCGCTTATGTGAATTTGGATGAACTTTCATTTGGAGATGCACTCCTCTCGGAGGAGTAATATGCCGCAAGAGCTAAGTCGGGCCGTCGACTTTAAAACAAGCGCTTAATGGGAGGCAACCCATCGGTTTTGTATCTCTTATCCTTTTGCTTTTTGTTATTTCTTTTTCTTGTTCCTTATCATGTTAAAATTTCCCACCTTGACTTTACTAGGAGGATTCAATTACATTGAGGACAATGTAAGGTTTAAGTGTGGGGAGTGGTTAAGCATGTTTTTACAACAAAAATTACAAAAAAATGAAAAAAATTTGAAAAAAAAAACAAAAAGAGTTTTACATAAAAATTCCAACTTTTAAAGATTTTAGAGTCACTAGCATACTTCTAGGTATGTTTACATAGAGTTTTTGACCGACATAATTGAACTTGGAAATGTTAGAGAATTACATTCGGATTTCTTGTTTGTTTGAGTGTTAAATAATGGATTTAATCATGCCTTTGATGCGAATTTGGTGCAGGGAGAATTGCGTTATTAGAGTTGCTGATCAATCATTAGTGGAGACTACCCGTATTCATATCATGAGAGGCACCGACCAGAAATCTTCCATCTACTAAAGAGCTTCTTTTGAGTGTGTGTCACCGTACGTTAATTCCGGTAGAATGGTGAGCTACCCAACCTCCCACCAATAGAAGCACTACTCTTTGATCTCTTGAGTGCTAATTTTGTCAATCATGAGGGTGACGTCCATGGATGAAAGCTTCCTTCTTGTAGTTCGATTTGCAGTTAGCACCATTCTCTCTCTCGACAACAACGGATCCATAGAAACACATTCATCATCAACAAGGAGCGACATCAAAATCTACAAGGAAAGTTGGAAAAGTTTAAGGTTTACAAGCAACGGAACGAGAAAAAAGAGCAAATTTCAAATTCAAGTAAAAGCAACATACAAAAGAGCGGATTTTTACATATATGTTGAAGACTTACAATATAATGAGGTAATTTTATATTCAAATATGAAGACTTATTCATGAAAGCGAAGAAAATTAAAAGGTGAGAATTTTTGAAGTTATGATTTCAAGACGATACAAGTTGTGAAGAATCAAGCGGTAAAATACTTCTCCCACGGCCATGGTTTATTTTTGTATTTAATTTCTCTTGTTTCAAAAAAAAAAAAAAAAAAAAAAAAAAAAAAAAAAAAGAAGAAAAATAATAATAATAATAATAATAATAATAATAAAAAAAACAAGAGAAATATTTGTATAAGCCGTGGGGAAGGAAAATATATAAGGAAGTTTCAAGCGACAAGGTTTTAAGGTAAAAGAGTACAAATTGTTAAGGATTTATGAAATTCAAGGGTTTATCATTAATAGTTGAAACCGAAGACTAAGAAGTTGAAGATAAGGAGCGGAAGATGTTTCTATTGGATGCCGTGAGAGTGGTGTTATCATAATTGGCGATCGGATGTGAAGGTGAGTAAGTAATCCCATCCTCGATAATATGGTTGATTTCCTTTCTTAGAGATCGTCAGAAAAATGGTTTTTCAAAATATTAAAAGATGTGGGTTTTTAAAAATATTTCGGAAGTTATCCTTCCCACCATTCAACGTGTTGCAGAATTCTCTCTTCATTCCTACCGCACACATGTGAGAACCATAAAAAGTCAGTCTCTTTTTGAGTGCAATTATCATAAAATCCTATTTGGTGAGGCGAAGTCGAGGCGAAATGCTTATTGATCGTTTCTCAAACACGCGTTCTCTCATTATGGTGTGGTTATTTCTCACTCAACATTTAAGAATGAGAATATGTTCTTTAGTATTTCTAACTTCTTATTACTAGCATGCAGAAACTCTATGTCCTCATAGCTCTTTGGATGCTTGGGACGCTTGAACGCTTTGAGGTTGTGAGTTTTTAGTTTGATTTGCTCGAGGACTAGCAAAGTCTAAGTGTGGGGGAATTTGATAGGTGTAGAATACACCGTATTTACTATCTAGTAGTTTATGCTTTCTTTGCTATTTTTCGTGTAAATTATGTATTTTACGCTTGTTTTGAGTTTTGTAGCTACTTTGGAGTCGCACAGAGGAAAAGAAGAAGAAATCATCAAAATTGAGCAAAAAGGGCAAACTTGTCATTTTATCAAGGGCGAAGACTATATGGAGCCCAGCTAAGGTTAAGGGGAGGTCAAAGAGGTGTCCCTTATCCAAAAGAAGGGAGTGAGAATTGCATTAATGGGGTGTACTTATGGTGGGTGTTTGAATCCACCCACACCCTAATCTCTGACCCATACCCAAGCCCACATATCTTGCCCACATACCCCGCTCCCATACCCGGATCCATGCCCGAGTCCAAACCCGATTCATAATTCTAAACCTAAAATCGAGAGAAAACTATCTCAAAATCATTTACTTCGCCCCGAACCATGAAAAAAGAGAAAGTCAAATGAAATTGAGAGCTGGAAATTAGGGTTCGATGATGATGGTGGTAGATACAAATAGTCGAAATGATGCTCAAAGTGGAGGAGATTCGGATGTTGAAGATGATTATTGCTCAAGGCCTGGAGAAATAGAGTTGATGCTCGGAAAAGGAGGATCTGTTGGATGTAATGGATGGGTTCGAATTAGAGAATGGGTCCGATCTGAGATTGAAGCAGAATTGGAATTGGTGCTGTTTGAGAAGACATTGGTTGTAGCAAGTGAATGGAGAAGCAGAATGGGTGTCGAATCACAGAGAAGGAATTAGGGTCTCGACATTGAAGAGGAGCTCAGAGAGGATGAATCAAGGATGGGTTTATGGCTAAGGGTTTCTGTTGCTGGGAAGAATTGAGGTCGAGAAATGGTTGTGCTGGATTTATTTTGCTACTGATCTAGAATTGGAAATGGAGATGAACTCGAGTTGTGGTGATATGTTGATGTGTATTGTTCTAGAAGGGGGATTCAATGAGAATGGGTCTCAGAAGAGAAGATGCAAGGCACTGGTGTAGTAGGCATCTACTAGAGCTAATGAAGTCTCTGTGGTTGAAAGCTTGAACTATAGGTAATGCTCGGGGTTTGATGGCGGGAGCAAGCGAGATGGCCGGAGTTGCTTTGTGGTTGATGAGTGTGATTCGACGGTGGTGCAAAGATGGTCCGAGCTGCTAAAGAGAAGGGGTTGGCCACCGAATTTGTGTTTGGTTGGAAGAGTAAGATGATGCATCTCGGTGAAGGTGGAGTGAACTCGGGGAGAGCCAAGTCATGGATTATGATGGAGGTAGTGAGCATTTGGAGTTACAATGGGTCTAGGCCTTGTGGAGTTGCCAAGGGAAGAGCGGAATGGAAGTGATGTAGTCCGGGCTAGAGATAGGTTCCAGTGGTGGTGCTTTGCCAGAAATTGGTTGCAACGATGAAGCTTGTGACTGTGATTCATTAGACAATGTGTTAAGTCATGTTGTCTCGGTGAGATGGTTTGAGGTCTGTGGGGTTGAGTATGAGTTGGTTTTCGAGTTGAGAATAGGGGCTAAGATGGAGCTACATTGCACCGATACTTTAGGGAGTTGCTGCTGATACGAATGGTGAGGCAATGGTTACGGAGTTGTGCAAATGGATATGGCAAATTAGCGTGTTGTGTTGGGTGATTTGTGGCGGTGGAGTCGCCAAGGAAGAAGGTGACAAAGGAGTTGTCTCGTGTTGGGTGAGTTGCGGAAACAAGTGTTACGGGGATGTTGGTTTATCGGGTGATATTACAGTGACCACCCGAGCTGAAAAGGAATGTGATCCGGCAATGGCTTGGTAACTAGGGATTGAGGTTGCACGAGATGACTTGCAATCCGGCAAAGTCGGCGGATGGAATAAGGAATTGAAATAGTGATGTTTTGGTAGCTGTGGCCATGATGGGTCGGCAAGTGCATTGGATATGCACAAGGATGGTGCATCACTGCGTTATGGCTCCGTGCAAATGGCTCAAGGCACAGCAACTCAGCCCAATCAGCCAGAGAATAGCTGACTTTGAATCTGACTTCACCTTGAATCGTTCTGACTCGGTCGATTTGACCCGGTTTGACTCAGTGGTCTGACCCGTTCGACCGACTTGACCCGAGTTGACTCAGCGTTAACCCGACCGACTTGACCCGTTGACCTGTGACCGGTTTGACTTTTCCGGTCACCTGAGATATTTTCCGGCGACTATTCCGGCAGGATTCCGGCCACAATCCCAGTTTTCCGGCGAGCAAAAATTCCAGAATTTTCTATGGACTTCTCTCATGGGTGTGAAGACTTGGGCTAGGAATTGGATGGAGAATTGGACTCAAATTTGGAAAGAGAAGATGAAGAGTTGAGAAAGACTTGAATTTGGAAATTGAATTGCAAAAGGAAAAGGGTTCTATTCCTTGGAAGATTTGGAGAATATTGAAGCCTATAAATAGAGAAGTTTTACACATCTCTCTCTACACATCTTTCTCTACATATCTTTTACACATCTCTACACACACAATTCTTTTCTTTTTCTTATTCTTTGTGTGAACTCTCTTAACATGAGTAGTTAATTTTATTGATTGGGGATGAATTCCTAGTTCTTAACATATGATTTAAGTTTTTGTTTTCAAATTCTATCTTGAAGTTTTTCACATAATTATCGTTTGTTTTTACTAATAGGAGTGATCTTAAAGACATTCATGATTGATTGATAAATTGTTTGGAGTGCACGCTAAATTGATTTGTTAATTCAATCTAAAGCTAGTGAAAGTTAGGGGATAAGTAATCGTTCTTTGACTCTTTACATAAGTAGCAAACACGAGACCTTGCGGAGGGATTCCGTGGAGCAATTGTGTGTAGAAACAACGTTAGCAAGTGGACCTTGAGCTAAGAGTCTAACTACTAATATCAACCTAAGAAATTCACAAAACCTAATGCATGAGCCAAGTTACATCTAGGTTGAGCTAATTCTAGGTGGCTTGGTGATTAGAATCCGGTAGTCGAGAACTTCCGTGTCCTGTGATACAAGGGATTTAGGGGTTTAGCACTGAGCTAGCTGCTTTACCTACGGTTGGTGATAATTTGTGACTAATAACAAGTAGAAGAGAACATAACTTGATTCATTGTTTCGTAACGAAGAAGGATTCCTTGATCTTGTCTCTCTTATTGCTTTCAACTTTACCTTTTAATTGTTTTGTTTATTTTTCTTTTGCTTTTTACACCCCCTTTCGTGACAACTTTTACAACTAGAATCTCGTGCTCCTCGTGGGATCGACCTTGACTACCCTATATTACTTGTTAATTAGGTAGTAAAGTATTAATTAATTTGATTGCACCTACGACACGCATCAAGATCAAATGTTGTCTGATATAGAGGAAAATGATCCCCAGAGACAAGCCCTTTTAGCGAAGTTGGTGGCCATCGATCAGTCGCCTGAAGGAAATCACGAAGAGGGTCTGGATTCGCCTCGGTTAAATCATGGGGGCGACTTTGATCAAGACCCAAGGTTTCGGATACCCCAAGGGAGATCTACAGCTAACCAATCTGCTATCCAGCCTATGGCAGATGAACAAGCCCGGATCGCTTTATCAGAGGAGAGATTTACGAAGCTGCTTGAAGAAAAGTATGGCCTCGAGACTCAAGCTAGTGCCTATACCATAACATCGCCTATCCCGTCCGAGATTCTGTCCAGGCCAATGCCTGCTAAGTATAAGACACCAAAGTTTAGGCTGTTTGAGGGAAGTGGTAATGCGACAGAACACATGCACCGCTTCACCATGTCACTTAATGAGTACGCCCAAGACGAAGTTGTATGTATGAGAGAATTTGGGAAAACCCTTACAGGAGACGCCTTCACTTGGTACATCTCTTTGAAACCCAACAACATACGGTCATGGGGAGAGATGCAACAAGCGTTTATGCAAAAGTTTTACTCCAAAACTGTGAAAATTTCCATTTCTGATTTGGGGAACACTAAACCACGAAGAGGAGAGAGACTTAAACCCTTTGCGGTACGTTTTAAGAGCGAGTCTCTCAAATGCCGGACAGAGGTACCTGAAGAAGAATTGGTAAACATCTTTATATCGGTGCTCGAACCTAAGACACGACGAATGTTTGAAAACGCCCAGATAACCATGTTTGCTGATCTAGAGGAAGCGTTCGCCAGGACTGATGCGACTAACGAAGAAATTAAAGCGGCTGAGAAATCATGGTCTCACTCGGTCGCCTATGCTAAAGAAGATGGTTCAGGAGCGCCAAAGAGACGAGGTCCGCCGGCTAATGATAACAGGCGAGGTAAAAGGAGAGTAGAGCAAGAACCACCTGACTTCCCATGTTCCTATGAGCAGGCGGTTGGCCTACTAAAAGAATGGATCGCGAATGGCGATATCACCCTCCCAGAGCCTAGGAAGGTTCCTACTGATGCAGACAAGCGTAACCCCCGCTATTGTTTATTCCACAGAAGGGTAGATCACCCCACTAGGGAGTGCCGAACTTTCAAATGGGTGATATATAACAAACAACGGGATGGGGAAGTAGATGTTGGAGGCGATAATGACATACAAGACAACCCGCTACCAGACCATGGAGTAGCATCCCTGACTCATGATCACAGAGAGGGGGAGGAGTGCTCGATGGAGGTAGCTGAAGCGGAAGAAATATATGCGGTGTCGTCAGGCGGTACAACTGAGCAAATAGCGGAAACAGTGGCGAAGAAGCCTTTATTTGCAAACTTCTTCAACGCTCTGGGCTTTGATGCCGCTTAGAGACACCTGGCGTCGATGTTTCTAACTAGAATCGCAGCCCGAGAAGACGTGAGCGCCTACCTGGACAAAAGGTACCCACTTCCCACCAATGTTATAACCTTCACTGAAGAAGACAAAGCTGTGAATATCGACCATACGCGTCCGCTATATCTTACGGCCAGGGTAAGGAAGGATATTTTCAAACGGGCGTTCATCGACACTGGTGCATCGATCAACTTGATACCTTTACACATCTTGAAAAGTATTGGCGGAAAAGAAGCAGAAATTAAGAAGTTTCAAACCAGGATCCAAGGCTTTGGCGGTTTGAGTCAACACACGATTGGGACAATCAACCTCGAAATCAAGGTCGGTCCAATAAACGCGACCGAGCCCTTTCATGTGATGGACGTCAATACAGCATACCATATCCTATTGGTAAGACCATGGCTGCACAAGCATGAAGTGGTGTCGTCTACCTATCATCAATGCGTCAAATTCATCCTCAAGGGAAAACAGAAGAGGGTCCGAGCCACCGAGAACCCCTTCTCTGCCGATGAAGCGTGTTATGCCGAAGCGGCTTTCTTCGACGGTTTGAGCGAACCAAGCGAAGTGGTGACTCGCATCCATTCGATCCCGATTCCGGATTGGGAGACGACTTACCAAGAAGGAAGTTCCAGCCAAGGACGCAAGAAAGATTATGTCGAGGCGGATAAGCGACGTTTTCGAAAAGTATCTCGCCCGGACTGACGCCATGTGTATCGCTTATAGCAATTAGCCCAGGAGCCCCCGACAGCAGAATTCAACATCGTAGAAGCAATGAAACTTTGAAAGTTGGGGACGCTCCCCACGCTTGGGAAAGAAAGACGAAGAACGCGCCACCCAAGCATGATGAAGCGACAAAGAAAGTAAACTTGGGGACTGAGGAAGACCCGAAATGGATTGAACTTGGAGCGGCCCTGACAGACGAAGAGAGCCATGTGTTGCACGAACTACTGAAAGAATACAAAGACGTCTTCTCCTGGTCTTATGAAGATATGCCAGGATTGAACCCCGCCCTGGTCTGTCACGAGCTAAAAGTCAACCCAAGCAGTAAGCCCATAAGGCAACCTCAACGTCAATTTCATTATGAAACCGAGGCGCAGATAAAAGAAGAAGTCACGAAGCTATTAGCAGCAGGGTACATTAAGCCCATACATTACCCAACATGGCTCTCAAACATTGTACCAGTCGAGAAAAAGAATGGTACTATCCGATGCTGCGTGGATTTCTGGGACCTGAATCGCGCTTGCCCTAAAGACGAGTTTCCCCTTCCCAACATCGATATGACAGTGGATGCAACATGCGGGTACGCCATGTACGCATTCATTGATGGACATAGTGGTTAAAACCAAGTCAGGATGAAAGAAAGCGACGCGGCCAAGACGGCGTTTTCCACGCCCATAGGAAACTTCTACTATGTTGTCATGCCCATTGGATTGAAAAATGCTGGTGCAACTTATCAACGGGCGATGACTTCCATCTTTCATGATATGAATCACGAAATTGTCGAGATATACGTAGATGACCTTGTGATTAAGGCGAAAAAGCGAGGGGAATTCGCACAACATCTTCGTCGGGTCCTCCAGCGATGCCGAAATTTTAATCTAAAGATGAACCCGGCCAAGTGTGTGTTCGGAGTCACCAAGGGGAAGTTCTTGGGGTATCAAGTCACCAGTAAAGGGATCGAGGTCGACACCGATAAAGCCGAAACCATCATATCAATGTCGCCGCCCAAGAACAAACAAGAACTTCAGAAGTTGATAGGAAAAGTTTCTTACGTGAGGCGTTTCATCCCAGGACTGGCGCAGACCTTGGACCACTTCTTCCCAATGCTCAAAAAGGATGCGAAGTTCACATGGGAGAAAGAGCAACAAGAAGCCTTTGACACAATTAAGAAATGGCTTACCCACCCGCATGTCTTACGCCCACCCATAAAAGGCGAACCCCTGTATCTATATCTTGCACATACGGAAACTGCAATTGGAATGCTTGTCGCTCAAGACATGGGAGGAGCTAACCTTATCCCCATCTATTATCTCAGCAAAACCCTGAAATATGCTGAGCTTCGGTACACGCCTACTGAGAAAGCTTGTTTACCACTAATCCTAGCAGCGCAGAAGATATGCCATTACCTACTAAAACATAAATGTTATGTGATAGCAGCAGCTAACCCAATTGTCTATCTAACTACCAAGTCTATCCAATCAGGCAAGCTGGCGTGCTGGTCAATGCAGCTGTTAGAATTTGATTTCACACCAATACGACCTCAAGGGGTCAGGGGACAAGCTATTGCAGACCTACTAGCAGCCTTCCCAGGATCAGATAATTCTGACATCCATACCGATCTCCCTGGTGAAATCGATGTAGAAGAAGAAGTGTCGCCCCGAAAATGGAAGATGTTGTTTGATGGTTCCTCCTACGGAAGTCACGCAGGCGAAGGTATCATTTTTGAATCACAAGAAGGCAAACTCAAACCATACGCCTACAAACTCGATTACCCCTGCACCAATAACGCGGCAGAATATGAGAGCTTCCTCATAGGGATGCAAATGGCGCTAGAAATGGGCATCTATGACCTAGAGGTCATGGGCGACTCGAGGCTCCTTGTGAACTAAATGGAAGGCGATTTTCATGTGAAGGAACCAACACTGGCGGTTTATCGAGATAAAGCCCAAAGTCTAATGTGACGTTTCAACCACATTGCTATAGAACACATGGGGCGTCTAGTGAATAAGCATGCAGATGCACTGGCAACCATGGCGTCAAAGCTGCAAATGCTACAAGGAGACAAAGAAGTTATCACCATCATCAAGAAAACCTCACCTATGGCATTAGAGGAAAGATCCGCTATGGAAGAGTTAGACTGGCGACAGGTGATAATAGCAGATCTCAAACGACTACCAGAAGAAAGGAAACTTTCATGGAAAATGTTAAAAAATTATACCCTTCTTGAAGGAGACTTATATTTCATTACAACTGGTGGCGGACTATGCAGATGCCTGGGACCAAATGAGATCAAATAAAAATTGGAGGAGATACACTCTCAAACTTGTGGCCACGCCACGTCTATCATGCTGCATCGACGAATTCAGCGAGAAGGATTTTACTGGCCAGACATGGCTGAGCAGGCTAAAGCGCTTCAAGACAATTTTTTGATTTGCCAAGGCGCTCCTCAAGAAGCAGAAATCTGCGTTGCCGAGGAGGACGCAGAAGATTGGCGAGAACCCTATACCGCCTATCTAACAAACGGTACATTACCAGGTGATAAAAAGGCCGCCCTTCGGTTAGTCAAGAAATCGGGAAGATACTTTGTCCTTGACCGAAAGCTATTCCGGAAAAGCTTCAACCAGCAAACCCTGACATGCCTCGACAAGGCGGATGCTCTCAAGGTTATGGACCTAACTCATGATGGCGAGCATCAAGGGAAGGCCAGATTGTTTGCGCAAATTTACGAAGCAGGCTACTACTGGCCTACAATGGACAACGACATAGCCGAGTATGTCCGGAAATGCGAACAATGCCAGATTCATGGAAATCTGATACACGCCCCACATACCACGCTGCACAATGTTGCTGCTCCCTGGACATTCCATACTTTGGGATTGGACATCATTGTACCCATCACACCGAAATCCTCCAAGCAGCACGAATACATCATAACAACCACAGAATGTTTTACTAAGTGGGTAGAGGCGATCCCGTTAAAGAACACTACCGGTGCCACCATTACCGCCTTCATTAAGGAACACATCATCACACGTTTCGGAATAGCTATGTGCATTGTGTCCGACAATGGTACGCCCTTTGTTAATAGTGATGTAAAGGACTTGCTAGCATCCTTTCACGTCAAGCGAAAGACGTCTACTCCTTACTATCCAAAAGGGAACGGGCAGGCCGAAGCAACCAACAAAATCTTGATCTGTATCCTCAGCCGAAGTATATATGATAATAAGCGACTATGGCATGAAGAATTACCCATGGCACTTTGGGCATATCGCACTGCAAAAAGATCCTCCACTGGTGCCGCACCATACACTCTAGTCTACGGAGAAGATGCCATTCTGCCAGCAGAAATTGTCATCGCATCTGCCCGAGTCATCGCAGCAAGCGGTCTCCAACCCGAAGATAGTAAAAGATTTCAAGTATTGGACATGATTGAGGAAAAGCGAGATATCGCACATGCCCACGCTGAGAAATACCGTGCACAACTGGCACGAGCTTACAATCAAAAGGTTAAACCGAGAAGTTTTGATGTAGGTGATCTAGTCCTCGCCATCTCACATCATGTTCCTCGAAATGAGAGCGCCGGGAAATTCGCACCAAACTGGGAAGGCCCGTTTAGAGTCATTGAAGCGGCAGACAGTGGCTACTACAAGATCGAACACGCATATGGTACTCCCATAAAAGGGAAACCCAACGATAAAATTAATGGGAAGTAGCTAAAAACATTCTACATGTAACGAACCTGCTATATGAATAATGCGTGTTTTGACTTTTCAGTGCGTAACACAAACAGATCCACTCTATGCACCCACTCTTTGGGACATGAGTGTCTAAGAAACCCCCCACGCCTTACACATGGCAACAGGTGATTAAATCCTCATCCTTGATAAAAGGAAGAGTGTCTAAATCCTCTATGCACCCACTCTTTGGGACATGAGTGTCTAAGAAACCCCCCACGCCTTACACATGGCAACGGTGACTAAATCCTTATCCTTGATAAAAGGAAGAGTGTCTAAATCCTCTATGTACCCACTCTTTGGGACGTGAGTGTCTAAGAAACCCCCCTCGCCTTACACATGGCAACGGGTGCCTAAATCCTCATCCTTGATAAAAGGAAGAGTGTCTAAATCCTCTATATATCCACTCTTTGGGACGTGAGTGTCTAAGAAACCCCCCTCGCCTTACACATGGCAACGAGTGACTAAATCCTCATCCTTGATAAAAGGAAGAGTGTCTAAATCCTCTATGTACCCACTCTTTGGGACATGAGTGTCTGAGAAAACCCTCGTTAACATTTCCATTCAAAAAAAAAAAAAGTGAAGGGGAGAGCACATTTTTCCTCACATAAGGAATGGCCCTGGCGTCCTTAATCGCGTAGGCGCTCTCGTTAACATTTCCATTCAAAAAAAAAAAAAAAAAGGGGAGAGCACATTTTTCCTCACATTAAGGAATGGCCCTAGCGTCCCTAATGGCGCAGGCGCCCTTGATATCATTTTTATTCATGAAAATTTTTTAAAAAAAAAAAAAGGGGAGAGCACATTTTTCCCCTCACATTAAGGAATGACCCTGGCTCCCTCGTTAACATTTCCATTCAAAAAAAAAAAAAAAAAAAAAGGGGGAGAGCACATTTTTCCCCTCACATTAAGGAATGGCCCTGGCATCCCTAATGGCGCAGGCGCCCTCGTTAAAAATTCTATTCATGAAAAAAAAAAAAAAAAAAAAAAAAGAGGAGAGAGCACATTTTTTCCCCTCATATTAAGGAATGGTCCTGGCATCCCTAATGGCGCAGGCGCCCTCGTTAACATTTCCATTCATAAAAATTTATAAAAAAAAAAAAAGAAGGGGTGAGCACATTTTTCCCTCACATTAAGGAATGGCCCTGGCGTCCCTAATGGCGCAGGCGCCCTCGTTAACATTTCCATTCATAAAAATTTATAAAAACAAAAGGGAAAAGAAGGGGGAGAGTACATTTTTCCCTCAATTAAGGAATGGCCCTGGCGTCCCTAATGGCGCAGGCGCCATTGACAACATCTTCATTCATGAAAATTTATATTAAAAAAAAAAAAGAGGAGAAAGGGGAGAACACCTTTAAAACATTAATATCAAATGATAGATTTACAAACGACGGAGTCGTCTAAGGGGTTACATCCAGAAGAGACTGAGCATCACTAATAACACTTTCTAAAACGCCAGTAAGAACATGCGCACATACATAACCATCATAACTACCATTTATTTGTTCAAAGCACAACCGCCGCCGCTCTAGAAAAGAAAGTGCCGCGGGAACAACATTGATAATAGCTTCTTGCAACTCCCGCTCAAACCTCGCCAAAATACGTGAGTAAAGCCTGTTTTCTTCTACAAAGTGTTCAAACATTATGCGTGCCGCCTCAGCCATACGCTCAAGGCACCTAACCTCCAACAATAATTCTTCTCGGGTCATCACAACTACTCTAAAGGGGGTTTGAGAGCAAAATGAATTAACAAGAGCATCATACCAAAGACTATTTATTAAAAAAAAAAAAAGGGGGGGGGAACTTCCTAATAAATCCGCAGAAAGGCCCATCGATAGTCAACCTTGCAAACTGGCCAACATGGCCTGGTATTTTGTAATCTCCTCCTCGACCATAGACAAACTACCCTGAGCTCCCTTCATAGCTTCGTATGCATTCATCTGTGCAATCCCACCTTGTCTAAAACGACGCTTCACTTTACCAAAGGCGACTTGGGAGATAATCCCTTTCTCTGCCATGTAGTAAGTATCGGCACATTCAGACCAGTCTAAACGCGCCTTGCCCAAGGATCGCTCACATCTTTCTAACTACCGTACGCATTCCTCCTTAATCACGCTTAAGCGTCGAATCTCCTGCTCATAAACTGTCTTCCAAGGGTTCTGAGGCACGGCAGCAAGCGCCAGAACCCATTCCTTAACAGAGCGAGTAGTAGACATCAAGAGATGCGACAAAAAAAGGAAGGAAGAGAATAATTCAAGAGAATGAAAACAACTAAACACGATACACACACATATATATCTACTCACATGAACCTAAATCCACAGGCATACCAACCCTAAAAAAAATTTACACGTGTATGAGTGTTGAGCTCAGCCAAGGCATGAACAAGGGCCACGTCAATGACATGACGAGAAGCTGAAACATACGCCAAATCCAGACCAAAAGCTACCCGACGACTCTTTAATTCAGAACGCCTGGCCGATAGGCCCATAGGCATGCTTTTACCGGCACGCCTAAAACTTTCCATATGCAACTCGGCGTCCATCAACATTCCATGCGCATCCGTTTGCCCTTGCTCAAGATAATTACATATAAGGGGATGAACATTCAAGAGTCGCCTCAACAAAGATACCTCTACCACCAAACTACAATAACTAGCCATTAACCCACCCAAAATCACTTGAAATATACAAATGAGAATAATATACTGATAACTAGCATATTTAAAGAATCCTGCCTCGAAGCACGAGCGTAACCCAAAGAAAAGTCATAACACACAACTTCCAAGATGTTCTTTCAAAAAAAAAAGAGAAAGGCGAGAGAGGGAGAGAGGGAGAAAAGAACGAGAAAATTAACAATAGAGCCCTTCAGGTCACTAAGGCACTCATAACTTGTCTTGTTCCGCCATCTCTGCCTCGACGTCCGCCAACAACTGCTCCTCCTCCTCTAGCGTCTTCCTGACCTGAGCGATCTGGTCAACAACCTCACTTGTCTCTTTAATCAGGCACTGCTGAGTCTCCCGCAACGTCTGTAAATTAGCCCGTACAGAAGCAACCCCTTCCTTGAGACCAGCGACAATGCCTGGCAATTGATTCCGACGAGCGTTCGCCTTTGTCTCAGCCTCCTGCCAAAGGGCATCCAGCCACCCAATGTTGAAACGCATGTTGGAAGCGTCGTCAATTATTTGACGCCAGCTCTGCAGCTGCACGCTAGAAGGATGATCACCGGCCTCTACCATCTCGCTCAATACGTCCAACACGTTCAAGGTATGAGACACAAGAACGTTAGCATTGGGAAAGACCGCGTCTGAGGCGATATGGCCGTGATGCATTGCCACTTGAGTGTATAATGACTCGTAGTGGGGAGGCACCCAGAATCCAAACACCGAAACGTAATTCCCCCCATCTCGAACGTGGCGTTGATCCATGGGTCTGTCTGAAAGGAGGAAAACAGGCGGATCCTTGCGCTCGCCACTAGCCAGAAGATTGGGCTGAGAAATCCGCTCGGGCGCAGCTGCCTGATGGTGATGATCGCTCTGAGTCTTGGTCCTCTTCGCCTTGTCACGATCATCTCTAACTTCTAAACGATCCTGCTTGCCCATAGCCTAGAGATATTCACCACAGAATGCACGTCAGTTGGCAAAAATGACGCCCAAAAAAAAAAAAAAAAAAACTTACGAGGGAAGAAGCCACAACGCCTTGGCGACTTGTAGAAGAAGCTGAAGAAGAGAAACTCCCAACCGAAGCACCCAAATCAAGAGCTTGTCGGTCCCTTCGCCCTAAAGAATCCGAGAGGAAAGAGGGTGAGGAAAATTCTAAAGAGAGAGCAACACCTCTTCCTATAACCTCCCCCTTACGCGTATATATACAGGTCAATATGATATTTAATGAGGAAAAGACAATGAACGAACACGTGTTAATCTAACAAACAAAGAACCTGATGGGCCCTGCTGAGACATCACCGGCTGATTCGGTAAAACATCAGGACCAAATACGGAGCTAGAACTGGCACCAATAGACTGCTGGGGACAATCTCTTGACGACCGCCTTTTAAGTAGAGTTGCAGCTCTATCTGAAAATGACAGTCGAGGAGGAGATCGAGGAAATCGCCGAACGGGAACTATACCAGCATCACGGTGTGCCTGCCTTTCAGCAAACCTCGGTGGTAGATCCTTCACGTCAATATTAAGCCATTCATGAGCAAAGTATTGTAATGGGCCATGCGGAGGGGCATCCGACTAAAAGACGAAGCAATAAGCATCCAACGAATGTCATTAAAGAAACAAACGGTAAAGGAGAGAAGCAGGGCAAGAGTTACCTCAATCTCCTGAGGAACAACCCCACAAAGGTTACGGACGACGTTTTTGATCTTTGACAAGGAAGGCAGCTTTCTTTTCCCTTTACCCTGAGAGGAAGGGGCTTCAACACGCCTGCTCTTTGCACCGGAAGCCAACCCATGAGAGCGCATAATCTCTGAAGGTATCCTTGTGCGCCCTAAGCGATAGAGCTCCGGCACGTCGGGCGGGAGAGCCATCACGCCATCAACTGCCAGAGCATGATGCACGTCTTCCATCTCATGCACCCAATATGAAAACCATTTATGCGTAACCTTCAAATCTCGACCAAGCTGGGGGACTTTTTAGGGGTTAAAGGGCGGGCGACAGAACCGCGGCTCTTTATCCTGGAAGAAAAAATGCATGAAGCTCTCCTCTATCATTTGTGGGTCCGAAGAGCATGAAGGCGAAAGATAAGAACCGGTCCCTTGGTCAAAACCTGCCTGGCGAGCAACACGATTCAAATTGTAAGCCTCGGAAAAATATTTTCCCTTGTAAAAACCCGGAAGGTACCCTGGCGTCACAGCAGCCACAAAATTGCAAGCATCAAAAGTAGGAGGGTCCAAGGCGACATCCACAAAGTCCTCAGGAAAGAGCGATACAAACCGATGGGAAGCCTCTCCACATGCATTGTCATCGTATGGGCGAAAGGTGAATTCGTTTATATCATCCAGTAAAGGCGCTAGACGAACAGTCGGTTTGGCGACTGCCTTCTCATAGAGATCTGTTCGAGAGAAGGAAATAGGGTAAGTAACGGTGCTTTCTGTGCCATCCTCCGCAGTAACAACCTGCTCACCAGTAAGCTCCAAGACCTTTGTCTCTAGCCTATAACAGCGATAATGCTCCCATCCCCACATCTGCCTGAAGTTAGCAGGAAGGAACGTCTCAACTGTGAAGGAAGCGTCATTGGCCTTCTGAATATCACTCACCATCAAGTCTAAATGATGATATAACCCTCCCAGAAACATGGGCGCCAAGGGAAACGAGACGCCACGTGACATGAGTATTGCCATGATCATTGACTCGTCTCTCACAGTGTTGGTTGGAGAATGTTCAAAGACTTCGTGAGAAAGAAAGTAAGACAAGAAGGCGGCTAACTCATGTCGCTCAGTAGATCCAGCAGGCGGAGAAGGGGGTTCCCAGCCAGACTCACCCACCAACTTGGGCGCCCACATCTTCACCCACAGGTTCAAGGTGGCTCGCTTGGCAGACCCTCTAGGAGTTGCATGGGCGTCTATTTCCTCTGCAGAAAATACCCCCTTCCCCTTCCTTGGCGCAATTCCTCTGGCATCTTTCTCGGACGATCCAACAAGAGTCTGTGCCTCAGAAGGTGCATTCGCTTTAGCAACTAACTTTATAGAATATGTGCGTGCTTTCCTCAAAAAGCCTAATATGAGTCTGTCGGCATCAGACAAACTACCCAACGCTTCTTTAAAATCGTGACTTCCGTAGAGGGGAAGGCCAGTCAGAGACACCACAATTTCTAATGTAGGCGATGCCTCTCCCAAAGCGAAGAGGCATGTGTGAACCAAGGGAACCCACCTAAGAGACAGACGAATCATATCCCGGTTGTTCCTGGTAAGACGCCTATAGCATGACGAAGAAAGAGCCTCCATCATCCCCAGCTTAATGATTACCTCCTTGCAGTAGGGGATCGAAAGCATGTACTCGATCCACGGATCCCATTCTGGACAAGAAGTCGCCCTAGAGAGGAATTATATCTTCGGAAGAACAAAGTCGCCACGATTAAGACGTACTCGACAAAGGGAAGTGATGGGAAGGAGAGGTGGATGCTCGATTTTGATGCGTGTCGTAACCACAACAAATTAATCAATATATTTCCCACTAATTAACTAGTAATATAGCGGTAGTAAGGATCGTTCCCACAGAGAGCTGTGTAATTGATATGTTATTTAGATAGCAAAACAAAATGAAATGGGGGTTGGTTTAAAGTCAAATAGAAATAATAACAAATAAAAGAAAGAGATGATCAAGGAATCCTTCGCCGTTACCAAGCGATAACTGGATTAGTATACTTATCTATCTTCGTTAGAACCATTCATCACCAACCGTAGGAAAGCAAATGAGCTCGGTGCTATCCTCAAAACTCCTTTTACCACGGATACGGAAGCTCTCCAATATCGATTCTATCCAAACGAACCACCAAGTAGTAGCTCACTCAAGGTGTAATCCGATCGAACGCTTAGGCTTTGTGAATTAGGTTGATCCCAGTAGTTAAACTCTTAGCTCAAGGTTCACTTGCTGGTGTTATCTTCACTTTGCAATTGCTCCACGAATCCCTCTCGCAAGGTCTCGCGATTTCTACTTGTGTATGAATTATTCAACGATTACTTATCTCCTAACTCAATACTAGCAATAGAACAATTAGTAAATCAATCTAGCGTGCACTCCAAATCAATCCAATAATTACTCATAAAGATCAAATAGTGAAAACAAACGATGATGTGATTAAAACTCCGAACAAACTTGTATAATAATAGAGCTTCACGCTAGAACATTGAATTCATCCTCAATCAACAAAAGTTTAGCCTCTCATGTTTACACCATTTCTCGGTTTCCCCCAAAAGGGGTAAACCCTAAAATATTTTATGAAGAACAAAAGTGTATTATGAGATGTCTAGAGATATTATTTAGGTTAAGAAGTCTTCTTTTATATGTCTCCAAGAGAGAAAGTCCCGTGCATCAAATCCCGTGCCAAAGCAATTGCCAAAACTCGCAACTTCCAAAAGCAAGTCACGACCCAAGCTGAAAAGTCTGCAGTTTGCCTATCAGTTCCGTGGAACTGGCAAGGCAATTCTCTCATAAGCTCCCTCGGATAGACTTGTATCCGAGAAAAATAATTTTCCCTGGATTTCGTTTCTCGACACAGTCGTTCCACGGACACTTCTCCCTCCGTGAGTTTTCAAACTCCCTGGATTTCAACTCCGACAGTACCTCCTCCTCGGACATCTCTCCCTATTCAGTTCATCTCAGCTTACTATTTCTATTCATCGCTGTCAAGAAACATAGCTCCCCGTATTTTCTCGACTTCTCAAACTCACGAAACCAAGCTTCTCACTTCCTTTCCAATAACAGTCCATCATCATTGCCAATTCCATCTTCTCATTCACCGGTGGCAACAACACCATTCATACAGCAGCGACCCCATTCTCTGTTTTCTTCTCGAGCTCAGCTGATCATCGTCACTACTGCCAAGTTCACAGCAGCACAGCGTCACCTCCATGTGATTATCAGCTTCTCCATCAATGCCAGCGACTTCGATCCATGGCAACAAAAATACCATACTCGAGCTCCATCAGTTCATCAACGTCCCATTTGCCATAAATGGCAGCAGTCCAACAACAACAGCTTCATTCTCGAGCTCCAGCAGACTTTAGTTCTTATCCATCTTTCATTTGCATCTCGATCTCCACCTTTCTATCTACGGTAAAACCCAACAGCATAGCTCCATCGCCACCTGCATCTCGATAGTTACCACTGCTCAAATTCATCTCCTTCCTGTCACTTTGAGCTCTCCATTAATACCACAGCTATAGTTAATCAACAGCATCTCCCATTGAAAGCCAGCCGAACTTTATAATCTTCCATCATCTCCCAGCAAACTCCATCAGTGACAACGTTAATATATCATTGCTCTTATTTATTCGAAACATCATCATCTATCTTCAATCATGATCATCATCGATGACAGCATCCGTAGAAACTCAAAAACACCATCTATTACGAGCATCAACCATTGGCAGCAAGACAAGCCTTCACATCTCTTTTCTCGATCACCATCAACACCACAGTACCATTCCATGTCGAGTTCCGATTATGGCAGCAGTCCTCGGCTGTTGTATACAAAACCTAGCAATCTCCCAGACTCGTGCTCAATCGCTGGAAGCAACTCGAACTCCAGCTCCAATATGTTTTATCAGTCCAAGCTCCATCTCTTTTATTTCCTTGGCTAACCCCATCAATCACCGATACAACTACCATCTGCCAGCAAGTCTTTTTCTTCTTCCCTGACTCTGGTAGCAACGACTCAACTGGATTCGAGTCCCAGCTCGATTTTTGGTAACCTGCAGCATCATAAAATCCACATCTTTGTCACTGGCAGTAGCACTGCCATTACTTCTTCTCCTTCTTCTCTACCTAAGCCGAGCTCTCCTCTGTTTTGTCTTCAAACTCTCGTAGCCAGAACTGAACTCCATCGACTGCCATGCAACACCACATGCATTAATTCCTCCTTCCGTCGACAAACCATCATCCCGTGGCCGACAGACTCTATTCAACTGTCAGTTTTAGAGAACTGACAGTTCAGTTCATCTTCTGTGGCTGCTCTGAGCAATTCAGGTGGGCGCCTTTACCAATTCTGTGTTGTCTTTACTTTTCGACAACTTCGGTTCGCTTCAAATGCTTATAGATTCTTCATACGATGTCGGAATGACTCCATTCTTTCGCCGTTGGCTTCGTATTTTCGTCCTCTTCGAGATGATATCAAGGAATCCTAGATATGAACAAGCTCTACTTGGTCTTTGGCCCTTCTCCACTTGTAGCTAACTTCTTTTATTTCACAATTACGTGCAAATTCACTTCTTTTGGACGATTCACCTAGCAAAACATAAACAAGAGAAAACAAGAGTAATATACAATAATTCGCAAGAATATATAGCAATTACTAGCATGGATTCAACACTAAATATATGCAAAATATGCACTTAACAAATTCCCCCACACTTGGCTTTTGCTAGTCCTCGAGCAAACTATCTAAACTAAAATACAACAATTCCATGTCGTCGAGGATACGGTTGCACTTAACATGTGCAACAGGACTTTAAACCCCTAGGTGTCCCTAGTGGACGAGTTATAGTCTCGTGAGGGTTTACCAGAGATATACCTACAAAACCTGCTCCAACTTCAAAGAGTTCCAGCTTCCCAAGCATCCAAAGAGCTATGAGGACATAGAGTTTCTGCATGCTAGTAATAAGAAGTTAGAAATACCAAAGAACATATTCTCATTCTTAAATGTTGAGTGATAAATAACCACACCATAATGAGAGAACGCGTGTTTGAGAGCGATCAATAAGCATTTCGCCTCGACTTCTGCCTCACTTAAAAGGATTTTATGATAATTGCACTCAAAAAGACGGCTTTTTTATGGGTCTCACATGTGTGCAGGTAGGAATGAAGAGAGAAATCCTACACACGTTGAATGGTGGGAAGGAAAACTTCCGAAATAATTTCTGGAGACTCCACAAAATCGTGGAAAACAAAAATATTTTTCTGATGATCTCTAAGAAAGGAAATCAACCACTATAGCAAGGATGATAGTACTTACCACCTTCACATCCGATTGCAATGATGAAAGCACCACTCACAAAGATCCGATAGAAACGTCTTCGATCGGCTCGTCTTCTTCATCTTCTTGGTCTTCGTCTTCGGTCTTCAACTCAAGTGATGATAAACTCTTGAACTTCGTAGAACTCGACAATTTGTAACTCTTTCTCATCAATTTCCTTATTGCTTGATACTTCCTTATAGATTTTTCTTCCCCATGGCCTTATTGAACATATAACAACCTAAATGCAAATCTTTTTGTATTTTCTCTTCTTTTTTTTTTTTTTGTATTTTTTTTTTTAATTTTTTTTTTGTATTATTATTATTTATTTATTTTTTCTTTTTCTTTTTAACAAAAAGATTGCAACTACAAAAATAATAACGAAATCAAAATAACATGACCATGAAAGAAGTACTTTACCACTTTGATCTTCACAACTTGTATTGTCTTTGTATCATAAACTTCAATAACTCTCATCTTTTGATTTTCTTCGCTCTTGTAAATAAGTCTTCATACTTAGATATAGAATTCCGCTCCTTATGTGTAAGTCTCCAACATGTATATAAAAATCTGCTCATTGTATGTTGCTTTACTTGGATATGAAATTTGCTCTTACTCGTATTGTTGCTTGTAAACCTCAAACGTCTTCAACTTTCCTTGTAGATTTTGATGTCGCTCCCTTGTTGATGATGATGTGTTTCTATGGACCTGTTGTTGGCGAGAGAGAGAATGGTGCTAACTGCAAATCAAACTACAAGAAGGTGGTTTTCGTCTATAGACGTCACCCTCATGATTGACAAAATTAGCACTCAAGAGATCAAAAATAGTGCTGAAAATAGTGTGAAGTTGGGTAGCTCACCATTCTACCCGGAATTAACGTACGGTGACACACACTCAAAAGAAAGCTCTTTAGTCAGCTACAAAGAAATTTGGTCTCAGTGCCTTGGTTGATATGAAAATGGGTAGTCTCCACTAATGATTGATCAGCAAATCTAATAATGCATTTCTCCCTGCTCCTAATTTGCATCACCGGCATGATTAAATCCATTATTTAACACTCTAACAAGCAAGAAATCCGAATGTAGTTCCCTAACACTTCCAAGTTCAGTTATGTCGGTCAGAATCTCTATGTAAACATACCTAGAAATATGCTAGTGACTCTAAAATCTCTACAAGTTGGAGGTCTTATTCAAATATATACAAAAAATTTGACTCAAAAAGGCTAAAAACTCTATATGCAAAAGAGTCCCCCACACTTAAACTTCACATTGTCCTCAATGTGTAAAACTGAAAATTCTGAATTCTGACGTAACAGCAGATAAAACGCAAAAACTGTACAAATTGGTAAGGAATTTGGAAAAACTCCATTTCACAAAAGTTGTTCATCTACGTGTTTTCTACACAGTTTCAAAAGGGCACAATGTTTCGATAAACGGTCTAACAGTTATGGTCTCTGGACTGAACTACGCGCAGTCTGAATTTTTCTGACGGAAAGGTATTCGTCATAATTCTCTTCTAAGATAGATTCCGGACTCAATGAAATTAAACATGGGGATGAAAATATGATATGAAAACAATAAAAACAAAAAATAAAAGGGTTTAAGATACAAAACCTATGGGTTGCCTCCCATTAAGCGCTTGGTTTAAAGTCGTTAGCCCGACTCTTTTGTTATCGTCCATATACCAACAATCAAAATCTGTAGTCTGCCCGAAAAATAATCTGCAATTCTAGTAACAACTTCACACAATGATTAGCATAATATATGAATAATGAAATTGTTATAGCTTGAAAGTTTCCCCCACACTTAGTCCTTTCTACACTCGTAAGTGGATAGAGAACATAAAATAAGGGAACTTCTTCGGGTTCCTCTCGATGAACCTGCACAATGCTAGAATCAAACACATCAAGTGGTAGATACTTAGAAGTAAAATAATCCTTCAGAATTTTAGAAGCACAAATACCCAATCCTAAGTGATGTAGATCAAAAGATTTAGAAATATGCAAAGGATTAGACAAACCTTCCACAATCTCTTGTATTACAGGATCCTCATCATTCTTAAAGAATTGCAATGAATTATTTACCTCGTCGTATCGTGGTCCTCTATCAAACTATTTAGCCATTCTTCGTCATTTTCTCGCTTCAATCAAAATCTCAAAGATCATTATAATCCTTGGCTAGCTCAATTGGGTCTTCCACAACTTCAACCAATTTGGTTTCATTCTCAATCTCTATCTCTTCAACAACCTCGTCATCAGAATCATCTCCTAGAAATTCTAGTTCATTGGTGCAAATCCTAAAATCATTGTTTGAGTACGTTACACCATTTATAACAACGGTTATGTCATATTCATTCTCCTCCTTTTGAATAGGCGAGTGATCGTTATTATGATCCGGAGTTGAAATAACATTACCATTATTGCAAGGATTTTCCAAAGGTTGCTCATCTTCATCAGAGTCTTCGTCAACCTCATAGTCTTCAATATCCCAACGACGTTGAAGTTCTCTGTTCGTATTACCTTGTTAATTTCTTCGAGAGTCTTTTCGATGCTCCGACTCCTTCTAACCGATCATATTGCTTAGAAAGTTTTCTCATATTAATACGTTTCCGCCATTATCCACGAAAATTTTTCAGACTGTATCTCTTCTTTTGACATAAATGACGAAAGAACATGATAAAGAGGAGTAGGTCTTTCCACACTCTCTGTCATCTGCACATTACTAGAAAACAATCGATCGAAGCATAACTATCCTCCCATCCCTTTGATTGCTCACTTACATACCCGTCATAAGGTTGTTGATATGTTTGAGAGTATCCATAAGGCTCCGTAGGGTATGGTTGGTAGTTATTACATGAATGAGATTGAAATCCGAATTGATTACCACTATAATATGATGATTGGTTTTGTGCTCCGTACATGTTATGTCCGTAAGGAAACATGACGACTCACAAGAACACAAGAAAAAATTTAAAAACAAAAACAAGCTAAACAAATAACAAATCAATTAACAACCGCTCCCCGGCAGCGGCGCCAAAATTTGATGCGTGTCGTAACCACAACAAATTAATCAATATATTTCCCACTAATTAACTAGTAATATAGCGGTAGTAAGGATCGTTCCCACAGAGAGCTGTGTAATTGATATGTTATTTAGATAGCAAAACAAAGTGAAATGGGGGTTGGTTTAAAGTCAAATAGAAATAATAACAAATAAAAGAAAGAGATGATCAAGGAATCCTTCGCCGTTACCAAGCGATAAGCGGATTAGTATACTTATCTATCTTCGTTAGAACCATTCATCACCAACCGTAGGAAAGCAGCTAGCTCAGTGCTATCCTCAAAACTCCTTTTACCACGGATACGGAAGCTCTCCAATATCAGATTCTATCCAAACGAACCACCAAGTAGTAGCTCACTCAAGGTGTAATCCGATCGAACGCTTAGGCTTTGTGAATTAGGTTGATCCCAGTAGTTAAACTCTTAGCTCAAGGTTCACTTGCTGGTGTTATCTTCACTCGCAATTGCTCCACAGAATCCCTCTGCAAGGTCTCGCGATTTCTACTTGTGTATGGATTATTCGACGATTACTTATCTCCTAACTCAATACTAGCAATAGAACAATTAGTAAATCAATCTAGCGTGCACTCCAAATCAATCCAATAATTACTCATAAAGATCAAATAGTGAAAACAAACGATGATGTGATTAAAACTCCGAACAAACTTGTATAATAATAGAGCTTCACGCTAGAACATTGAATTCATCCTCAATCAACAAAAGTTTAGCCTCTCATGTTTACACCGTTTCTCGATTTCCCCCAAAAGGGGTAAACCCTAAAATATTTTATGAAGAACAAAAGTGTATTATGAGATGTGTAGAGATATTATTTAGGTTAAGAAGTCTTCTTTTATATGTCTCCAAGAGAGAAAGTCCCGTGCATCAAATCCCGTGCCAAAGCAATTGCCAAAACTCGCAACTTCCAAAAGCAAGTCACGACCCAAGCTGAAAAGTCTGCAGTTTGCCTATCAGTTCCGTGGAACTGACAAGGCAATTCTCTCATAAGCTCCCTCGGATAGACTTGTATCCGAGAAAAATAATTTTCCCTGGATTTCGTTTCTCGACACAGTCGTTCCACGGACACTTCTCCCTCCGTGAGTTTTCAAACTCCCTGGATTTCAACTCCGACAGTACCTCCTCCTCGGACATCTCTCCCTATTCAGTTCATCTCAGCTTACTATTTCTATTCATCGCTGTCAAGAAAAATAGCTCCTGTATTTTCTCAGCTTCTCAAACTCACGAAACCAAGCTTCTCACTTCCTTTCCAATAACAGTCCATCATCACTGCCAATTCCATCTTCTCATTCACCGGTGGAAACAACACCATTCATACAGCAGCGACCCCATTCTATGTTTTCTTCTCGAGCTCAGCTGATCATCGTCACTACTGCCAAGTTCACAAAGACCGCAGACGTCACCTCCATGTGATTATCAGCTTCTCCATCAATGCCAGCGACTTCGATCCATGGCAACAAAAACACCATACTCGAGCTCCATCAGTTCATCAACGTCCCATTTGCCATAAATGGCAGCATTCCAACAACAACAGCTTCATTCTCGAGCTCCAGCAGACTTTAGTTCTTATCCATCTTTTATTTGCATCTCGATCTCCACCTTTCTATCTACGGTAAAACCCAACAGCATAGCTCCATCGCCACCTGCATCTCGATAGTTACCACTGCTCAAATTCATCTCCTTCCTGTCACTTCGAGCTCTCCATTAATACCACAGCTATCATTAATCAACAACATCTCCTATTGAAAGCCAGCTGAACTTTATAATCTTCCATCATCTCCCAGCAAACTCCATCAGTGACAACGTTAATATATCATTGCTCTTATTTATTCGAAACATCATCATATATCTTCAATCATGATCATCATCGATGACAGCATTCGTAGAAACTCAAAAACACCATCTATTACGAGCATCAACCATTGGCAGCAAGACAAGCCTTCATATCTCTTTTCTCGATCACCATCAACACCACAGTATCTACGCAGAACCTTGGAAGGCACTAAAGAATCTCCTTGGTTGGCATACTTATTGACTACAGGAGGAAGTACCCCGATGCGAAATTCCAATTGTTGTACACGAGTTTGCACTCAAGCATACTAAAATTCATATAAAGTGACAGAGCTCTACTCAGATAGTTTCTGGACATCATAAACCGGAGTCAACCAATCACATGGATAGATTAAGAAGATGGATGTAGAAAAACGTGGATGATGTTGACTAAGGTGAACCTATCCTAATGGACTGAGATACTGGTCTGGACTAATATCAACACACTGGCATATACAAGGGAACCAGTGATCGATAATCCTAACTCTAGGTCAACTCATCTGGCATATACAAGGGTACCAGTGATCGACTTTATTGTATTTATTTCGGTTGGTCTAGTGGTCCGGTCTTTTTTTTTTTTTTTTTTTTTTTTTTTTTTTTCATCTCAGTCACTCTATTTCACCCTAGCAATGGTAAAGAGAAAAATAAAAGAAGTGATCAGGATTCTTTCGATGTTTCCATCACGAGGATATGGCGAAACTACCATGTTTTCTTTTTCTAACACCTGAGCTCTGTGTTTTTATGAATAGACTCTTCTAGATGTTTCCATCTAATCAGATTGGTTCATCAACTCCTACAACCAAGATGTTCCCATCCACTTAGATTAGTTAGTTCCAACCTTAATAAGCATAAATTTCTAGTCTCTGGAGTTTATTTATTGCAATTAAAAAGTTTCTCCCATACCCCCAAACTTAAATCTAACATTGTCCTCAATGTTCTAAATATAAAATTAAAAGCATGAACAATGAGAAACTGTTACCATTTGAAGCAAAAGAGTTAAGGAAAGATATTACCGTGTTGCATGAGCATGGGTTACCTCCCAATAAGTGCTAAGTTTAAAGTCTTCAGCCAGACATTGGAAAGGATTAGTCACCTCGAAGAATCATAAAGTAATAGCCGGAATAACTGCGGGTCATCTGGATCAAAAAGTGCTACCCACAAGAAGAGGAGACTGCAACAGACCAGGAAGATATCCAACACACCCTTATCTATTTTTTTGTTTAAGACAACTACATCTAGTTGTGGTTCGGGTTCAGGCTCTATAAAAGGGTCTAGATAAAAAGTTTTCATCGGCTGGATTTCCTCATGAGTTAGATCCGAATGTTCAGGTTCTAGAGTCTGGAAAAACTCAAATAAAAACTTAGAAGCACATAATAATAACTCGAATAATTGAGGATCCTCTAAGTCAATCGGTTTTGACTTACACAGCTGACCACACAATATTGGTGGTCTTCCTTAAGCAAATGTGTCGACCCTAATATCCTAAAGTAATTAGGTTTAGTCTCAAAACTTAATAATTGACACATCTGAAACTTATACGTTCCCACAATTGGAAGGAAAGTTTTTGGTGGGAAAACAAAGTCAATCGTGGTATCATAGCCTGGGTTAACCACATCAACCAGAGGATGGGTTTCTAACAACTGAACTTCTTTATGGACACAACTAGGTTCAGGAAAAAGTGTATGAAGATAATCTTGTAAAATGGTTGAGGCACGGATGTCCGGTCCTAAGTGAGGGGACTTTACGAGAGTTAAAGGTAAGGCACTAGGAGAGTGATAATCACCCCCAAACTTAGAGTTTTCGGTGTCTCTAGATAGACTAGTCACAATTTCCCTAATTTCTAGAACATCAGAATCCTGAAAATGGTCAATTGATTCTTCTAAGTTATTATCAGGTAATGCATCCTTACTCATCTCTACGAGTTTATCGTCTTCTAAGACTAGTGTTTCTAAATCACTAGACTCTAAAACAGTATTCTCAGGGTAAACTCTGTCCTCTAAACCATCATCACAATCATATAAAGGATTATCAGCGAAAGGCTCGTTAACTAAGGTGTTAATCATAGTTACTTCCTCCGATTCACTTATAGGCACATCAAATAATGGATTATCCAACATATTGCAGGCTAAAGGATCATGAACTACATCGTCTAAAACGGTGGCATCTCTAGTCAAATCCTCGTCCTTTCGAATAGGTGAATAATCATTAAAATTATTGGGATTTGAACTAAAAATAGTACTATCATTATAAAGTTCAATCGGAGTAACAAATTCCTGATTACTATGCCTACATATTTTAAATTCTTCATCAACACTATCCTCATCATAATCATAACATGAAAATGGTTGAACCTTATCTAAAAAAGTAGTGTTACCATTTCTAACCTCGTCATTTTGATTATAAATATCCTTATTTTCATGGGTATTATTGGAAACACTGTATTGGAAATTAAGATTATTTCGAGCAAGTTTTTCGACAATCCTATTTGTACTTTCAGTAAATTGCTTAAGAGTCTCTTCTAAAGACGTCCTAGTTGACTGCTCTGGGGACTCATCTGGAATATTTAAGGTTTCCTTCACAAATAAGGAATGACTCTTGAAAGCCTCTTCTAGAGAAATAAATGAATTGTTTTGCTCATAAGACTGATGCACGTGTGGATAGTAATTGGGCTCACCATGGTATGACCCATAACCTTCAAAAGGTTGGCGTTCCCAACCACTATTCACACTATGGTCATAGTAGTAATGTCCATATTGTTCAGTTGGATATTCGTTGCATTGGCTATACCAGTTTGACATCCTAACTGCAAGGGAATTCTACACAAGCACAAACAAGGCTGACTCGACCACAACAAACCTACTGATTTCTAGCAAACAAAAAGCATGATGGCTCCACTTAGATTGTTTCTAGACCAGCTTCTAATCTTTTGAAAAGGAACTCGTTACAATCTGAGCAAACCCTTCTGGAATCAATCCGAGTTTAAGTAAGTTGAATAGAGGCGAGGGAAGCTGCGTGGAGCTTTGATACCCAAGGCCTCACCGCATTACAAGGCGGCGCAGTCACGCATTCAACTCACAGAAACTATCATGAACTTCGAAGTATGCTCAAAAGAATAACCAATATTTTTCGAACGATTTTCCTATTAAGCTCGTTACCCTATCGGTCTCGTTCTAGTCCAAATTTTAAGGCTTAGGTTCGCGTAGGTTACGAGCTTATATGGCCAGGCCTTGCCCTTTACTAGGAAATTAAATCCGATTTCAGGTCCTCAACATATATGCATACAAAATCATCCAGTAAACCCGCTGACAGGGGATTCGCGGGTGTTTAGAATTCTTACCTCCCGTTCCAGACGGGGGATGAACCGTTGAGGTAGACTCGGGCCACGACTCCTATGTCGTGTGCGAACCCGAGGGGCCGAGACAGTATCGTAACTGTCGTCCTTCCCTGTGCAGTTTTTATTTAAACTAACCCTTCCTTAGGGTTTTAAAAATAATAAATGTCCAAAAGTCCAAAAATAAAAGATTAAGTCCAAAAATAATTACCTAATTACAGTTTCTACAAAAATAATAATAATAATTACACTATATACAAAATTTTCTTCTTTACTCCGTACGGATCTCTCTTTTCTTTCGTATTTTGGCTTTGCTTTTCTTTTCAGCACTTTCTCTTTTTCTTTCGCTCCACTCCAAATCTGAAAGCAAACAGAAATACCAAAACACGTAAAAAAGAACAAAAATAATAAAAATAAAAATAAAACCTAAAAACAAATCTATACACAAGTCCGCGTCGGCGGCGCCAAAAATTGATGGTATTTTCAATGATGTTGTAGAAAGTGGTAGTAAGGTTGTCGTTCACTCGGACTTGACTAGATTGATTTTAAGAATTAATAAAAAAAAATAAAAGAAAAATATATACAAATATTGTCACAGGATGAAGAGTCACTAGGACGCAGGATTTCACTACTTTTCATATTCTTGTGGTTCAGTCATTAACTCTAGACAATATAGCTCAAACAAAAGAAGTTGTGACTCTAATTCCTTGCCAAAAATAGATTTCATAAAACATTATATGTATGTCGTAAGCATGACGCATCAAAAGTAATTTAAACTAAGCATGCGACATCAGACAAAATAACAGATAATTAGTAGAAATCATAAAACAATTAAATCTATACAAAAAGTCATATAAAGAATTAACTCATTTACCACAATCATGAAAAGTTGCTTCCTCCGTTGTCCCAGTGATGGGTTCTAGCTCCGCATATTAGAAACACACTCAAAATAATTTTTCATTGCTCAAAAAGTGTTTACAAGAGGTGAAAATGGAATGAATATTGAAAACCGGGTTTGTAACAATTATATTTGTTACAAACCAAACTGAGAGAACGATATATATGATGTGTCGCTGGCACTATTCAAAAACGACTGCCTCCTTAACTACGACCCTCAATTGAGAGTCGTTGTCACTGTAGCAATACGACTGTCACCTACAGTCTAATGTTCTTCGTTCTCCCCTTTAATGGCAGCAGCAGAGACAAGCTCTGCAACTCTGAATTCTCACCCTGTTTCGTTCCCCTAACTCTCCATCCCCCTCTCTGACACTCAAGCACCCCTTATATACTTCACAGATGCACAAAATCTCCAAAATATCTCGTCATCAATTCAATATTCTTTACGGGTTTTATTTTATTCTTCACGCGATTTTCTTTCCTTCCATTCCTCTGCACGCGTTAACTGTTAGCTACGATCATTCAAACACGTTCCATGCACGCTGCCAACACACCAGATAATGAGTTATCTTCACTGCAGCCATGTGAGAGCACAAACAAGCTCGTGTAGTTCATTCTCCCTGTGTGCTGCAATTCCCAACGATGTAGCCCAACTCTTTCGAATCCGAAGGACTTACCAGTCCTGTTTAGATCAACCAGGACCAAACCAATCAGTTTCAGTGATTAAGTCGCACCAAATCCATTCCAGAATCCAAACAAAACTTTCCGGATCCAAGTAAACCCGAGACTGAAATTTGCTCCATTGATGATTATCCAGCCCATTCTAACCGAATCTGAGACCATTACCATCCCTGTCTCGCCATTAAAAACAAACCCAATTAATTACAGCCATTGAATCTCGTTATAATACCTCCAAAAACCAAACCCTAATTCTGTCCGTGAAGGTTAAATTTTCTCGCCAAAAACAGATTTCAAACAAAGAAGATGACCTCCCCCTTATCCAATCCGGGAGTGCGAATAGCAATTAGGGTGCCCCTTAGTAATTGGGTGCCCCTTATCCAAAACTGAGAGTCCGAATAACAAATGTCCTCCGGGGGTGTTCCGAGCAACTTTTCGAGCCGAATTTTCCAACAATCTTTATTTCCAAAAAATACCTACAAACACACAAAACACCATAATAAGGACAAAAACGAGTACTAACAATACGAAACATTGCGGACAAATTAGACACATAAATGCGTCTATCAGCAGCTCGTTAAATGTCTTGTTTTACGAACCCTACCTGCGTATGGGTTTAACAAACGAACATATGGATTCATCACTTGCACAATCTACGGTTTTAATGGAGCAGTCTCTAGACCAAAAGGAGAAGTTATTTTACAAGTACGTGCGGGCCCTTTGGTAACTAACACAAGGTTTTGTGTTGTGGAGTGATGAGTGCCAAATATTGCATATTTATACACATTTTTATTGGCATTTAACTCATCTTTTGCGCTTAGAAATCAGATATTATCCCAGATTCTGTGTTTTCTTTGTTTTCAAGAATAAATATTTATATTAATTAATTTTTTGTTTTTAGGTAATAAATAAAGCTCGGAGAAATTAAGGAGCCAAAAGAGCATAAAGAATTGGAGACGAGCATCTATGGAGCAGATAGCCAAGCCCGCACGCGAATCAGTTGCAACCCAACAAGGAAGACATGGGCTAGAGCTACCAATGACCCGGATCCGAACCCGCTCATCCCGAGCCGTTAAGATCTTCACTCGCTGCATCCTACGCTCGCTCCGACTTCCTCATCAAATATCGATACACCCGCTTCACAACGAAGTTCCCTAACCCTATACCCTAGTCGACCCACTTCATTTCTCTTCTCCATCTTCTCTTTCTTCTCTGCAGAGAAGAACCATCTTCTCCCCCTCTCCCAGACCAAACCCTCCGCTCGACCCCTTCTTCACTTCCAACTCCATACCCTGACACCATCACCACCAACCTTCCCTGCAACAGCCGCACCACCTCTCTAGGTCTAGGTTTTCTCTCTCTTAGCTTCTCCAACCCTAGAAGCTAACTTATAGAAAACTAGAACTAGGGTTCTCGACCAACAACCCCGACATGGAGCTCTCGAAGACGGGTGTGAGAAGGGAGAAGCGATTCAGAGACGTGGGTGAGAGTGTTTTCCATTTAAATTCTATTTTAAAGTAAAATTAGGGTTTGAAGTTTTGGGAATTCTGTGCATGTATAAATAGAATTGAGGGGTGTGCGAAAAACTTCATGCCTGGGCTAGCCAGAGCACCATTTTAGTGTAATTTGTAGTTTGTTTGTTAATTATGTTCTAATTATATTAACTAGGGTGTTTGATGAAACCCATAATCATATGTTGAAGTAAATCATATTCCAAATTTGTGTTCTTGCTGTTATGAATTGATTTGAGTGATTGTATCTTTGTATTGATCAAACAAACTTGTGATAGTTTGTCTTGTAAAAAGACAAGATATGCTAGGAGTGAGTTAGTGAAGTCAGCTAAATTGCTTTAGGAGTAATTAGTTAGCTAACAAACCAAATAAGCTTGTGATAGTTTGTACTGTGAAAAGACAAGCTATACTAGGAGTAAATTAGGAGAGTTTGCTAAGGAATTTCTCTACCTGAGGCCTTCAAAGGGAGGCACAAGACATGAATGGAGTGTGTTTTTAGCATAGGGTTATGAGGTGAAGTCTAACAACCCCGGTAGCTTCCAATTAGCTATAACTTATTTTTCTGCCTTAGCTTAGAGTCACCATTTCAACCTCGGTCGCTTCGACAACAAACCTACTTCGTGTTACTTCACTTGAAATTCGATTTAGGAAGCCTTGATCAACTCCACAGCACCACAAGTCTCTCGTGGTTCGACCCGTACTTGCCACGTCTCCGATAGACGCCGTGCACTTGCGGTTATCACTCGTAGGCATTAATATAAATATCTTTCCAGGCCTACCAAGTTTTTGGCGCCGCTGCCGGGGACTTGGCGTGTGCCCTGTTGATCCATTGCTGTCTTTACTGAGTTTCATTTCACCTTGTACATACTCACTTTACATTTTTGCTTTTAGTCCTGTTCTAGTATAACTTAGTTTAATACTTGCATATCTTAGTTAATATCATGTTTGCTATTTGCCATCTCACCCTGTGATTCCCTGTTAGCTATTTTTCTTTTGCTCTTGTTAGCCCATTATCTCTTATCTTGTAGCTCTGCATCTGTAACTTAGCTGCAATATTCACTAGCCCTATAATCTTGTAGCTCAGCTGGAGTTTTGTCATTAGTTTACAAGGAGACTAAGCAGCCCTGTATCTTAGTGTCACTTGTAATTCTTGTCCCTTGTCGGTCAAATTACTCTCAAGCTTGTCTTTGGTATCAACCTTGATCTTTTTGTTTGTAACATACATACTCCACGGGAACTAAACTCTCTCTTGAGTAAGCAGGTACCTGTGTCTTCTTTGTGCAAGCCAACCCAAGGAAGACAAGAAAAAGGCGCAGAACCTGAGTTCACAAAGCCCTGAGCAAACTGCAATTCAGGTAAGTGGCTCCATGATAAGTGAATACACCAGTTAGCTGAGTATACATGTTGTGTGCATGAGATGTGATATCTTAATCTTGTTAACACCTGTGCTATAACCCTCAGCTTCCATCTGCTCTGAGCCGAACTCCAGCCCTTGAAGCTGTGAGTTGAGCTGCAGCTTGGATAGCCAGACTAGCCGCACAACCCTGAGCTTACCCTGTGCCTCATTGCTCTTCACATTGCTAGCCTGCTGATCTGTGCAGCAGTGAAACTGTGCTAAACATCTTTGTTTGTGCATCAGTAAGCCATTGATTCCTGAACTGCTGCTAATTGAATGATCACTTGCTAAGAAATTATCTATGTGCATGTTGCTGACAGACTAGCTGCCCTGGTACCCTGCATGATTAGCTACCCTGCTAGGCAACCATCCATAACTGTCTGTTGACTTGTATGCATATCTCATTGTCACTTGAGCAGTTTTGAAACTTTAAAGTGTGTGTTTTCCTGTGACCTATGCACTGAAACTAGGGTGAAATAGTGCAGATTTTCACCGTGCTGTAACATCTTGTAGAGTTGAGCTATAACTTGGTTAGCCAAGTCAGCTGCAGCCCTAGTGATGCCAACTGAGATAACTCTCAACCCCATTTTTACCCTCTGGTTGTGTGCATGAGCTGTGATCTCTTAGCTTAAGTGAAACCTGCGCTCAACTCCAGCCCCTGAAGCTGTTGAGTGTGAGCTGCAGCTTGGGCAGCCACATTAACACCATCAGCCTTGGAATTTCACTTGTGTTGCATACCCAGTGTGCTGTGAGAGTATTGAAATTGTGTATATGAGTAGTTGCTGATCTGTGCTTCATACCCATTTATGCATCACGCCTGTGCACATCACCACGAATTATTGTTTTTCTTGCTCTCAGTCTTTGATCTGTTTTCCTAGACTGTGCACATAGCCGGTGCATGAGCTGAGCTGGGCTTAGACTTGTCTTTGTGTGAACTTGCCAATCTGTGCACCAAACTGTCTGTCTTTGTGCCTAGGCTGTCTTGTATTGCTCTGAGTTGTCTAAACACATAAACCAACCATTGTGTTGTGCAAAATTTTTGAGAATCTGTGTAAACAGAAACCCACAAACCTGGGCTGCAAACAACATCCCACATAACTTGCACCTGTGTACCTGGGCTCTGTACGTCAACCTTCAGCCCACATCGTCGGGCTCTGCTCACAACTGGGCTGTGCAACAAAACTGAATCTCACACATATCTTGGGCTGCCAACAGCTGAAGCCCAACCACTAGGCTGTGCCTTTCCACTGGGCTGTGCAATTGCACACAAACTGGGCTGCAAACATAATCTGAGCCGAAGCCCAATAAACCAAATTCCACTTAAACCAAATGAAACCCAATAAACCAAATGAAACCCAATAAACCAAACTGAACCCACTACAACTGGGTTTTGAGTTCAATTTGAGTGCTAAATCATGTCAGGATTTTGGTCTGCAACTGGGGATACAAACAAATCCATTAGAGAGCTTGCTTATGGGCATGCTTCACAATATGAACCCCCCACATACCATAGTGATTTTAGGGAGTACTATGAACCATCTCAGGGCCCCGACCTTGAATATTCATACCCTAACCATCATGAGCACATGTATCAGTCACCACACTGGGGAGTTGAACAATTTTATGCTCCCCCGACTCCTTGTTTACAATCACTAATGGAAACGCTCATGGAACAAAATGCTAGGCTTGACCTGAATGCAATGCATGATCATCCATATAGCAACATGTCTGAATCTCCCTTCTCTAGTGAACCTCATGCACAACCATGCAGTGAATATCCATATGAGGCATGCATACCCACTATTGAAGACTCTCCTTCCATTGAACAATGTTACATGTTCTTAAAGATGAACCTGATTCATTTAGAAAAAGAAAAATGGAGGGAAGTTCATGATAAGATGATTGTTGTCCCTAATAAAGAAAATTTTGAAAATAGTGTTTCTCTTCCTACTCATGCAACTGACACTGAATATGAACCTAATCTAGAGGAAAATGAGTACACTAGGAATACTACAAATTTGAATAGGGAAATGCATTTTTGCTATGATGATGATGATGAATATGAAGAGCATGTGTATACTGAAAATGTAGTAGAATCTTTTGGTTCAGAGACTTTAGGCGTCTCTTCTGTGAACCCTATGAATGATGCTTCTTCTAATATTCATATATGTGATGCTGATTTGGGGTCTGAAAGTGAGCATGCTATACCACCTGTTTGTGACCTAGGAATAGCTGAATTGTCTGTTGACACGGATGATTCAATGCATGTGCCTAATTCCATGCCTAGGTTACAGCATGATATTTCTCCTGGTTATTTTGTGCGTGAGACTGATGATGATTATGACATGGAGATTGATGAATTGTTCTATGCAGGTGAACATGATTTACCCTCTTCTGACTTTAGGAAAGTGTGTGATGGTGCAAATGATCTTATGCATGAAAACAACTTAGATGTACCTACTTTCTCTCCTAAGTCACAGATTGAAACTCCTCCACCAAACCTAGGTGTAGTTTGTAACAAAATTGCAAAACCAACTTTTCTGAAAATGCCTAACTTAGGCTTAGAGCTTTGTGCTTCCCAAGTCCTCTTGGACTATTTTGCATCAAAGTATAACACTTTTAAGGAACCAAAGTTGGAATGTGTATGTCTGCCTGTTATTAGCAAAACTCATTTTGAGTTAGACCTTTTGCATGATGTACCTTTAAATTTGCAAGATTTTGTGCTCAAAACCGCACATGTTGACAAGTTTAGGTTTGGGGGAAACTCATTCCCATATACAGCCTTACTTGCACTCTCTTGTTATATTTGTGTAAGGCTGTTGATGTTTGTATATATTTTCTATTGGGTTGATCCTCAACTCTTTAGATTGTTGGTTTATGGTGAATTTTCATTGTATATAATCCAGTAGGACTTGTTAAATTTTCTTTTCTTGAATCGGTTGAGTTTTCTTGTACATATATTGTGCTAATCCGATATGATCTCCACTGAGAATGTTGGATTCTAGCCTTGACTAATGAAGCTCTAACCGTGCTCCCGCCGACATCCGGTAATCTCTTCCCTTTTCTCTTATCAAAGATAGTTCTCATGGTATGTGACTGTTTAAAATTTTATCATTTGTTGACACATTGAGGACAATGTTTGATTTAGGTTTGGGGGTGCATTTGCATTTGCATATAGAGTTTTTAGTCTTTTATTAAAAAAAAAAAAAAAAAAAAAAAAAAAAAAAAAAAATCAAAAACTCTTTTTGTAAAAACCTCCAACTTTTAGAGATTTTAGAGTCACTAGCATGCTTCTAGCTATGTTTACATAGAGAGTCTGACCGAAATAACAGAACTTGGAAGTACCGGAGAACGCAATCGGGTTTCTTAGTTGATTAGAGCGTTAAAATTGGATTTAACCATACCGGAGAGCGAATTAGGTGATGTTTAGATATTCGGTAGTAGAATTGTGATCACCCATAGTGGAGACTACCCATTTTACATCAAGTGAGGCACCAACCTTCAATTTTTTGCAACTTTCTAGAAAAGTTGTTAGAGTGTGTGTCACCGTATGTCAATTCCGGGTAGGAATGGTGAGCTACCCAACTTCGCACCAATTTCAGCACTACTTTTGATCTCTTGAGTGCTATTTTTGTCAATCATGAGGGTGACGTTTAAAGATGAAAACTTTTTCTAAATACCGATTTGCAGTTAGCATCACTCTCTCCCTCTCAATCAACAGATTCATAGAAACACATCATCGTCAGCAAGCGGAGCAACATCAGAATATTTGAAGAAAAGTTGATATAGTCCAAGGTTTACGTACAAAGAAAAGAAAATAGGATGAGAATTAACGAAGTTTGTGAAATCAAGACAAGTGTGAAAAAAAAACAAAAAAAAAAAAAAAAAAAAAAAAAAAAAAAATTTGTTTGTTTGTCAAGTTTTTGTAAAGTTCAGAAGTTCATCATCAGCTATTGAAGACCGAAGACCGAAGATTGAAGACGTTTCTATGGTTCTTATGAGAGAGTGATATTAATTGCCGATCGGGTGAGAAGGTAAGTGAGTACTCCCATCCTTGCTAATGGTTGATTTCCTTCCTTAGAGATCATCAGAAAAAGATTCTTTTTGTCCACACTTCTGTGGAGTCTCCAGATTTTATTTCGGAAGGTTATCCTTCTTACCTACAACGTGTGCAGGATTTCTCTCTTTATTCCCCGCTGCACACATGAGAGACTAAAAAGCGATCTTTTTGAGTGCAATTATCATAAAACCCTATTAGTGAGGCGGCGAAGTCGAGGCTTATGATCACAATCGAACCCGAATTCTTTCATATGGTATGGTTACTTCTCGCTCAGCACTTAAGGATGAGAATGCGTTCTTTGGTAGTTCTAACTTCTGTTACTAGCATGCAGAAACTCTATATACTCATAGCTTCTTGGATGCTTGAGACTATTTTACACTCTGAAGTGGGAGAAGGTTTTGTGGGTACACCTCTGGTAAACCCTCACGAGACTACAACTCGTCCACTAGGGACACCTAGGGGTTTAAAGGCTTAGTGCATACGCTAAATGCATTCGAGAGACCCGCGACAGTGGTATAGTTAGGATTTCTTAATTTCTGTTTCACTTGAGGACAAGTAAAATTCAGGTTTGGGGGTATTTGATGAGTGCCAAATATTGCATATTTATACACCTTTTTATTGGCATTTAACTCATCTTTTGCGCTTAGAAATCAGATATTATCCCAGATTCTGTGTTTTCTTTGTTTTCAAGAATAAATATTTGTATTAATTAATTTTGTGTTTTTAGGTAATAAATAAAGCTCGGAGAAATTGAGGAGCCAAAAGAGCATAAAGAATTGGAGACGAGCATCTATGGAGCAGATAGCCAAGCCCGCGCGCGAATCAGTTACAACCCAACAAGGAAGACATGGGCTAGAGCTACCAATGACCCGGATCCGAACCCGCTCATCCCGAGCCGTTAAGATCTTCACTCGCTGCATCCTACGCTCGCTCCGACTTCCTCATCAAATATCGATACACCCGCTTCACAACGAAGTTCCCTAACCCTATACCCTAGTCGACCCACTTCATTTCTCTTCTCCATCTTCTCTTTCTTCTCTGAAGAGAAGAACCATCTTCTCCCCCTCTCCCCGACCAAACCCTCTGCTCAGCCACCTTCTTCACTTCCAACTCCATACCCTGACACCATCACCACCAACCTTCCCTGCAACAGCCGCACCACCTCTCTATGTCTAAGTTTTCTCTCTCTTAGCTTCTCCAACCCTAGAAGCTAACTTAGAGAAAACTAGAACTAGGGTTCTCGACCAACAACCCCAGCATGGAGCTCTGAAGACGAATTGACAGAAGGGAGAAGCGATTCAGAGACGTGGGTGAGAGTGTTTTCCATTTAAATTCTATTTTAAAGTAAAATTAGGGTTTGAAGTTTTGGGAATTCTGTGCATGTATAAATAGAATTGAGGGGTGTGCGAAAAACTTCATGCCTGGGCTAGCCAGAGCACCATTTTAGTGTAATTTGTAGTTTGTTTGTTAATTATGTTCTAATTATATTAACTAGGGTGTTTGGTGAAACCCATAATCATATGTTGAAGTAAATCATATTCCAAATTTGTGTTCTTCTTTGTTATGAATTGATTTGAGTGATTGTATCTTTGTATTGATCAAACAAACTTGTGATAGTTTGTACTGTAAAAAGACAAGCTATGCTAGGAGTGAGTTAGTGAAGTCAGCTAAATTTCTTTAGGAGTAATTAGTTAGCTAACAAACCAAATAAGCTTGTGATAGTTTGTACTGTGAAAAGACAAGCTATACTAGGAGTAAATTAGGAGAGTTTGCTAAGGAATTTCTCTACCTGAGGCCTTGAAAGGGAGGCACAAGACATGAATGGAGTGTGTTTTTAGCATATGGTTATGAGGTGAAGTCTAACAACCCTGGTAGCTTCCAATTAGTTATAACTTATTTTTACGCCTTAGCTTAGAGTCACCATTTCAACCTCGATCGCTTCGACAACAAACCTACTTCTGTGTTACTTCACTTGAAATTCGAGTTTAGGAAGCCTTGATCAACTCCACAGCACCACAAGTCTCTGTGGTTCGACCCGTACTTGCCACGTCTCCGATAGATGCCGTGCACTTGCGGTTATCACTCGTAGGCATTAATATAAACATCTTTCCAGGCCTACCATGGAGGCGCCCTCGCCTTACAATGTTATTATGGGAAGACTTTGGGTCCACTGCCTGAGGGGGACAGCTTCAACTTACCATCAATACCTTCGATTCCCAACACCTATAGGTGAAATGGAAATCTAGGGTGATTAGAAAGATGCAAGACTACGCAACCTAGCATAGGTTAGACTCATCGAAGAGAGAATTGCAGCACAGCAACAGGCACGAAAAAGACGAAGGGAAAATGCCAATGAAGTGAAGAACAGAGACTTCATGGTTCCCGAAGCTCCCTCGGATAAACAAGCCAACACTTCCACCACCCCGGCAGGGGATACCCCCGCCAAATGACAATTATAGAAAAACAATCCTCTACAGCCTCAAAAGCCAACTTTCTCTCCGGTGGAACCAATGAAGAAAATCAACATCGGGACGGAGAAGGACCCAAAGATGATCATCATCGGGACTTTATTGGAGGAAGACGAAGAGGTGAAATTGCAAAAGTTACTTGAAGAATACACAAATATCTTCGCATGGTCTATGGAAGACATGCATGAATTGATCTGGACTTAGTCTCACACCACCTCCGGATCAAACGAGAAGCAGCACCGTTCAAGCAGCGTATCCGCAAAGTAGTAGACATCTACCAGGAGGCGGTAGAAAAGGAGTTGCAGAAGCTCCTGGTAGCAGGATTCATAGGAGAAGTCAAATATCCCATATGGATATCCAACATGGTGATCGTACCTAAGAAGAACGGAGGTGTGCGCATCTGCATCGACTTTAGTAACCTCAACAAAGCATGCCCCAAGGACAGCTACCCGCTTCCCAATATTTACCAATTGGTCAATGCAACCGAAGGACACCAGAGGCTATCCTTCATGGATGGTTACTCCGGGTACAACCAAATTTCACTTGCATAAGAATATCAGGAGCATACTGCGTTCTTCACTCTACGCGGAATAAAGAACGCGGGGGCCACATACCAACGATTAGTAGACAAAATCTTCAAATAATGGATATGTAAGATATTGGAAGTCTACGTAGACGACAAGCTTGTTAAAATCAAGGAAGCGAAGAATCATTTGTCGGATCTAAAGGATATATTCGAAACTATGAGAAGCTGTCACATGAAGGTCAATCCGGAGAAATGCACATTCGGAGTAAACTCAGGAAAATTCCTAGGATACTTGGTGACCAAAAGGGGGATAGAAGTGGATCCCGAAAGAGTTATAGCAATAGTGGAGATGCCATCCCTGAAGACGCTGAAAGAAGTCCAAAGGCTAAATAGAATCTTAGCCTCAATGGGAAGATTCATAGAAAGATCATCAGACAAATGCAAAGCATTCTTCGATACGCTAAAGAAAGCAAGTCGGTTCATATGGACCACGGAATGCGAACAAGCCTTCCAAAAGATTAAGGAGTACCTGGTTCATATTGTTATACAAGGATGTCGTTTGGAATAAAGAACGCGGGGGCCACATACCAACGATTAGTAGACAAAATCTTCAAATAATGGATATGTAAGATATTGGAAGTCTACGTAGATGACATGCTTGTTAAAAGCAAGGAAGCGAAGAATCATTTGTCGGATCTAAAGAATATATTCGAAGCTATGAGAAGCTGTCACATGAAGGTCAATCCGGAGAAATGCACGTTCGGAGTAACCTCAGGAAAATTCCTAAGATACTTGGTGACCAAAAGGGGGATAAAAGTGGATCCCGAAAGAGTTATAGCAATAGTGGAGATGCCATCCCCGAAGACACTGAAAGAAGTCCAATGGGTAAATAGAATCTTAGCCTCAATGGGAAGATTCATAGAAACATCATCAGACAAATGCAAAGCATTCTTCGATACGCTAAAGAAAGCAAGTCGGTTCATATGGACCACGGAATGCGAACAAGCCTTCCAAAAGATTAAGGAGTACCGGCTTCCGTACCTATCTCGCAAAAACCGGAGCCAGGCGAGGTGCTCACTCTCTACTTAACAGCAACCAGCTACGCCGTGAGCGCAATACTGGTGCGGATCCAAGGACAAGAAGAAAAGCTCATCTACTACATCAGTAAGGCACTTAATTCAGCAGAGCGGAATTATACAAAGGTGGAGCAACTAATATATTCCTTAGTAATTGCAACACAGAAGTTAAGGATCTACTTCGATGCACATACCATACGAGTCTTAAAAAAGGCCCAGATAGGTCAAATCCTTGATAGCACGGAGAATATAGGAAGAATGGTAAAATGGAACGCATTGATCAAGCAGTTCCAAACAAATTTCGAAACCAGGAAGGCTGAAAAATTGCAGGTACTAGCGGAATTTCTGGCGGATTTACCCATCAACGATGAAGCGGAGGTGGACGATATCCCAGGGATGGAAGAAGACAAAGAAGACCCGGAGAACTTGCTCGAACCTCATAATCTACGAAGGTGGGAGATATTCGTGGATGGCCCATCCAATAGAGAAGGCGCATGCATAGGAGTTGTGATAACGACACCTACGGGAGATCGACTCATTTATGCCTTCAGGTTAGAATTCGAACAGTACACTAACAACATTGTGGAATATGAGGCGGTGATACATGGTCTACGCTTGGCTAGGGAGATGGGTCTATCAGATGTTTGATTGACTAGTGACTCTCAGTTAGTCATTAGAAAATTTGAGCTCAAGTACCAAACCTTGGATCCGATAGTATCTACGTACCTAAAGCTAGTTCAAAAGCATGCATCCTAGATTAGCAACGTGATATTCAGGCATAATTTTCGGAAGGACAATAGACACGCAAACATCTTGGCATACATATCTTCTATGCTAAGGGACAGAAACACTTCAGCGGTTCAAGTTAGAAAAATATACGAACCTTCGATAGAAGGACCAGTCTCAGGAGCAGAAGAAGCATTGGCTCTGGAAGAACCAAACGAAGAAGAGCTGGACGAAGAAGAAAAAGAATCAGACGAAGATCAGTCCACGACGAAAGACGATGAGGGGAACGAACCAGAAGACGATTGGAGAATCCAAATTCACCGATACCTCAACGAGGTACCTTGCCTGTAGACATAAAGGAAGCAAGGAAAATCATGTCTAAGGCGTCCACATATGAGCTCCATGATGGGATATTGTATAAAAGATCATTTCTTGGACCTTTAATGCGATGTGTCTCAAGAACCGAAGGTAAAAGGATACTTGACGACATACATAGTGGAGAAGCTGACAACCATAGCGGAAGAAGGTCACTAGCAATCAAAGCAAAATAGCAAGGATACTATTGGGCGCTCATGGACGAGGATTCAAAGAACATGGCTAAGCGATGTGAAAAAGGCCAACGCTTCGCCAAGAAGATTAGAGCCCCGACAACGGAGCTTAATTCGGTTATCATCCCTTGGCCATTTGTCAAATGGGGGGTCGATATAGTGGGACCCTTAATAGAGGGGACATTGAAAAGGAAATACCTCATTGTAGCTACTGACTACTTCACTAAGTGGGTAGAAGCTAAGCCTTTGGCAAGAATTAGAGACTGCGATGACTTCAAATTTTTGTTCGAACAAATCATACGCAGGTTCGGGATACCAGCTGCCGTAGTTTCAGACAATGGAAAGCAGTTACAAGGGAAGAATATCTACATGTTGTTCGACACATTCAATATCCAAAAGAACAAGTCGACTCCGATCTATCCAAAAAGCAATGGGCAAGCGGAGGCAACAAACAAAACCATATCAATGAACTTAAAAAGGAAGTTTAGTGCGCACAAAAAGAGGTGGTGCAAATAGCTACACAACGTCTTATAGGCTTACCGAACAACGAGGAGATCAGCTATGGGGGATACTCTATTTTTTGCTAACCTACGGAGACGAAGCAGTCATCCCAACGGAGATCATGCTTCCAACAACGAAGATGGAGGCATGGGAGAAAAACCTAACAACGGACCTGATGCTAGAGAAGTTGGACGACCTTGAAGAAAGAAGGGAGGTAGCTTTACCCTGACGAGGCTGATACCAGAATTTGGGAGCACGACTATTCAGGGGAGTTTAGCGTGAGTTCTGCTAAAGAACTCATTAGACAGAAGCATGGCAATTTCGAAGCTATGGCTCTTTTGTGGAAAAAAGAAGTGCATCCTTCTTTAGCTGCACAAAACTGGAAGTTCATCAGAGGGGCTTGTGCAACTTTGGATATTATTCAAAACAGGTTCAAAATTAATTTGGCCAACAAATGTGTGTTGTGTGGCATTGAGGAAGAATCGCTGGACCATATTATTTTTCAGTGTACTTTTGCAGCTCGCGCTTGGCATTGGATTTCTAATATTTTTGGTATTGCAGCTAATTATAATCTTGTTGTTTCATTCAAGGCAGCTAAGAATAGAAGCAAAATGGTTCGTGATTTGTGGCTAGTTGCAAATCTGGTTGTCAGGTCAGAGTTTTGGGCAATGCGTAACAAGTGCTTTTTTGAACACAAGAAAGCTAACTGGAATCTGTTATACAAGCGAGTGCTGAAGATAATTCAAGACTATTTAGTCAGGCTAAGAAGTCATCTGCGTAATTGTGCTGATGATATGCTACTTCTTGATTATTTCCTAGTAGTCCATAGAAGCGTCAAGCATTAGCAACCTGTTGAAGTGTTTTGGGAACCTTCGGATGACAATGAACTCCAGATTTGTTGTGATGGCGTGGCGAGAGGAAATCCAGGCATTGCCGGAGCTAGAGTGGTGGCTAGAGATGCAAGCTGTTCAGTCCTTGGAGCTATGAGTATCGGCCTTGGGGTGACCTCAAATTACTTGGCGGAGCTGTATGGCATTATTGTTGGTTTAGAGTGGGCAATGCGTTGGGGCTTTGGAAGAATTTGTGTTCGTTCAGACTCTTTTGTGTTGTTCAAGCTTTCAAAAATTCTACTATCCCTTGGTTTTCAAGGAGGAGATGGGTGCAAACCTGTAGACATTATGAGTCTATTAGATTCATTCACACTTTTCGGGAGGTAAAATTTTCAGCGGATAAAATGGCTAAGCGTGGATGTTTATTGGCTAATGAAGTGGGATTGCATTATGATGGAAGACCTCCTTTTTTAAATTCAATTGAATATGTTTCTTATTATCGTTTCAAGTAGTTTACAAGTTTTTGGGGTTGCTGTGACCTCTTTTCTTGTAAACTCTTCTTTGTAAATTTGTTATCTATTAATACAAATTTTTGACTTATCAAAAAAAAAAGTGAACTACCAGCGAAGGTTAGCTCGAGAATACAACAAAAGGTCGTCCCTCGAAACTTTATAGTTGAAGAATACGTGCTACGACAAATACCGCCTTACCAATAAAAGAAGGAATGGGGCAAGATCGCTCCAACATGGGATGGACCCTACATCATACAATATATTGTTGGAAAAGGATCCTACCATTTGAGAAAAGTAAAAAAGAGAAGTGCTACATCACCCTTGGAATGCGATGTATCTAAAAAAGTACTACTCGTGAAAGAACGGAGACAACTAAGGAAAAGAAGGGTAAGGGTAGTAACCTACCATGTTTTATCCTTGGGAAAAAGGTATTACAAATCTTACTAATCAATGGAAGAAGCTTTTATTAAACTTAGCTTTGTTGTGTGTAACACACCCAATTGATACATCGGGTTAGAATAGACACCCTCCGTCAGAAGTGACGATGAGGCAGGGCAAGGCATAACTGCGCATATGTCAATCTCGGATCCTCGGGGCAACGACTCCTTCCATTAGGCATAAGATAAAAATAAGATATCCACCATAGAGATAGCATGTCGAAGTAAAGCAGCCTTCGCGCCTAGTAAATACTTGACAGGAAAATCATTACCCACGTAGGGACCCTCGTCACCATGGTCCCTTATGGCCAAAGGATACCCTGGTAGGATGTTGAATGTTCCACCAAGGTAAAACATACCTTAGCACCTAGTAAATACTTGACTGTGCGACCGATTAGACACATTATGTCTACACGTAAAACTTATGCAACAAAAAAAGTGAATTGACATTTTTACCAAAATACGCCTAACATTTCTAATTGCTTAAAAGTTACATGGCAGATATCCAAGGAGTTCACAAGGAACCAAACATTGTTTCAAATTGCTAAAAGGAAGGCATCTCAGCTAAGGAAGATACCTTAGCCAAGGAATACAAACAACAAAAGAGAAGTTCAAACAGTTTAAAAGAAATCAAGGGTAAGGAAGACGATCGAAGAAAACACCTTCAACTTGGCGGTCGGTTTCGGAAAAGGTGTTATTGATGTGATCAATAGCAGTGTGTTCCGGCTGCGACTTAATCTGGGCAGTCTGAGTCGCCAGATCCTCAGCTGACTTACGATGGAGTTTCATCATTTGAGCACTTAGCTGATCGTTGGCCTGCTGGAGCGCCTCAGCCTTAAACTTCGAAGCAGCATCAAATTGACGCTCCCTCTCCAAGGAAGATACCTGGTTCTCTAGATGAGTAACCTTAGCGCTCATGCCCACGAGTTGTTCCTGTAAAACTGCGAGTATGAGAAGGAAGAGTCAAGGAACCAGAAGGCTACAACAAAAAGCGTAGGAAGGCTTCGGAAACAAGAAGGCCCTAATCTACCTCCGGCGTTGTTAAGAGAATCCTTCTAAACTATGCTCAGTTTCGTCAAGTTTTTCCTCAGCAACATTGAGGTCCTCAGCCAAAGTATAATGTTTGGTCCGAAGGTCAACAACATCTATCCGGAGCGAAACATTCTCAGAGGATAAAACAGTGAATATCCTCTAACTCTTCTAATCTCTTGACCATAGATGCACAGGACATGAAAGAAGAGGCCTAAGATGCCTCAGTAAGTCTGATCCTAAGGGTACATACTTCGGAGGACAGCACATTACGTTCAGCAGTCATTTTGGCTAAGGAAGCGCAGGCATATTCGAAATCTGTATAGTACTTCTTGCGGATGATCTCCTGAGCTGAGAGACGCTTTTCCAGCAAAGCAATATCCTCCTTTTGCTTTAATATGAGATTCTCTTTACACTTAAGAGTTTTCTCACTATCTTCACGGAGGAGTAACATCTTCTTCACAAGGTCTGAATTATGAGCAGATTCAAGGGAGATTTGGGCCTCATTATGAACGGTCACGTTCATCAACCTATCAGATTTCTTCTGATAATACCACACATCGGAGGTCAACTTGGTCACTTTCTCCCGAAGGCGTTCGATTTCATCGGAGCTACCAACTAGAAGGCGTAGGTACTCTCAGGACGTAGCTGCCTAGAAGAAACAAAAATAAAACTAAATGAAAAAAATGGACGAACCTATAACTTTAGAACATTCAGAAGCCAAAGTTGTATCAGCCGCCTTGCGTCCCTCTTCATCAATCTTGGCAGCATCATTGGCCTTCTTAAGGGCCAGCAAACACGCTTCTAGAGACCTTTGATATTTTTTAGCTCATTTTCCAACAAAGGTACCTTAGCAGAAGAAGCAACATCACCAGAAGGCTGCTGAGCACCAACGAAGGCATAATCCTGACAAGCACGCTCAAAGAGAGCATTCAAGTGAGTACACTTGGCTTTGTAAAACTTGAACAAGGTACAACCGACATAGATTTTCTTGCAAAGCTGCAAGAAATGAGGTATAAGAACGTAAGATGGTCACATATGGAAGGAAAAAAGGAAAGGAAGGAGAAATGCTTACTGATAACATGGAGAGACGAGGAAGAAAATCAACATAACTGTCCATGAAGGCCTCCATCTCCTGAATACTACCTATGTGGATTTCACCAAGGCTATGACAAGAACAAAGACAGTCTGGATCGAAGAATAAGTCCATGGCCATCTGTACTGAGCCGTCAAAGCATCCAAATTTGAAGCAATCTTCAAAGAGTTGCTCAACTGATGAGGGGCAACTTCGGCAGAAAATGGACCCTTGGAATCTCGAAGAATAGCTTCCAGGATGGCATCGTTAGAGCTCCCAAGGCTCAGATTCTCAAGTAACTTACCTTTTCCTTGATCAACAGACGTCCCACCAATCGCTTGGGAGCGAGCATGAAATACCAATGCTTGATCATCACCACGATGAAGAGCCGGCATAGTTGAAGAGATGGGAATGGGAACAGATGCTTTGCCAGAGGTACTACCCAAATTCATGTCACAAGCAGAGGGAAGATTACCAAGGTTAGTCTAATCAGGCGACGAAGGTGGTGGACCTACATGTTTGCTTGCGGGGAAGTAGAAACAGATTGAGCACTCCCTAATGAGGTAGGCACAGCATTGAAGGAGAAGCTGCCAAGTGAAATCACAACCTTATTCTTCGGCTGGGAATTTGAACTACTGACCCTTACCATTGGGGCAGTACCCTTCGCAAATAAACCACTTGAATGATGCGAAGTAGTTGGATAAGACAAAGGACCCTTCGAAGATAACACCATGGCATTGGTGGTAACTGGAGCGATAGGCTGTGTACTACAAGGAGTCAAAGGAGTAGGAACCTTCGACAAATGAACATGGATCGCAGCAACCTGAGTAATCGGTTGACTCACCAACGAAGACCCCCTAACAACATGAAGGCTATCACCTTCAACAGAACCAACACGAACATGGATAGGGATTAATTTTGTAAAGTCTTCCTCAATATCATCCAAATGAGGGCTAAGCGCAGTATCCTCGACATCTTCTATGTCCTCCATATCCTCAAGTTCCTCTTCAACAACCTTCGGGTCTTTACCAGATGCTTCAACGTCAATTACAGCTTTCAACTTGTCTTTCTTCTTGGAAGACTGTAAAAGAACACATGCGAAGCCTAAGGATCAGGGGAAAAATACCTAGGTATCTACGTATACGAAGGTAGGTTTATAATCCTTACCTCCGCAGGTGAGGACTTGGCAGCTTCAATCGAAGCCTTCCTTTTCCTCGTACGAGAAGCAGCGGAGTTACCTACGGAACCAGGAGCAGTCCCAGCGGAAGAAGCAGTGGCAGTCTGAAAAGAGAAACATTAAAGTTTTCAGTAAAAGGCCTATCATAAGGAATATGGAAGAACAGAGACATCTACTCAAAAGTTACCTCGTCAGGAACAGAAGGGTTGAAAACCCAAGGCTGGTACCCATCATACTTAGAAGGCAGCGATGAAGCAGGACGAGGAACATTGGGATCTGTGGTAGTAAACCCGCGAGCCCAAGGATCACTCACACGAAGAGGAGTACGTCCCCAACGCTTATCATGATCAAGCCGAATACGATCAGACTGAGGTAGGAAGAGCTTAGCTGAGTAAGGGATAGTGGTCATCCCTATCTTATCAATCTCCTCCAACAGACGAAGTGTATTGCCCTCTCTGATCTGCTTAGCAGTAACATGAATACGGCGCAGACCAACACACCAAGGAAGAAGATTGCTTTTTTGAATGGCATCAGCGTACATGGCGTTGAAGTTGACAGAGTAAAATCCTCCTGCTTACACCTCCCAGGAGCAAAAGGATCATAAGACTTCAGAATAGTCTTACCCTTGCTGCGGTACCAACACTCACGAATGATGATGAGATTCTTTTATGTTGTAATGGCGTGGCAAGGGGAAACCCAGGCAGAGCTGGTGCGGGAGTGGTAGACAGAGATGCGTCTTGTAATGTTCTTGGAGATATGTCGATCGGCCTGGGAGTCACTATAAATTTCTTGGCGGAACTTTATGGCATTATTGTTGGGCTTGAATGGGCTACTAGATGGGGCGCACGAAGAGTTTGTATTCGTTCTGATTCTTTTAGTGTGGTGGGAGCGTTTACGAACTCTAATTTACCTTGGTTTTCAAGATAAAGGTGGTTAGTTGTTAGTAGAAATTATGATGCTATCAGGTTTATCATACCTACAGGGAGGCGAATTTTGCAGCGGACAACATGGCTAAAAAGGGTTGTTTACTTGAGAATGGTGAAGGAATGCACTATGACGGAAGGCCTCTTTTTTTGAATTCAGTTGAATACCCAAATGTTATTTATTATAGATTCAAATAGTTTGCAAGTTTTTGGGGTTATCCTGACCTCTTTTCTTGTAAACAACTCTTGTAAATATTCATATTCTTTAATACAATTTTTGACTTATCAAAAAAAAAAAAAAGGTACCAACACTCACGAAGGGAACACCGGAAATTACCAGTATACTGCATCACCCCCCGCACCCGAGTCTTGTTCGCAGGATCGTCCCCAGCGGACAAGACATCGTAGTAGAAAGGATCCTTCCCGCTATAAAGTGAGAGAGGCATGCCTGCGGCTAACTGACCAACACTAATCAGCAAGTTGTTCTCATCATAAGGAAAGCTTTTGATCAAAGACTCGGTGAGGATGTCAGGACCATCAACAAAGGAAATATCGAACTTCTGCATGCGGAAATGCTTGGAGATCTCAGTAAGGGACTAGCTAGAGTAGCTATCCTTGTCATGAAGTTGTATCCTATGCAAATCATAATGGGGCGGAGTTGGGGGAAGATTTTCGGCAGCAGCCTCCTCTACCTCAGGTTCCTCAGCGACCTCAGGTATCTCAATATCCTCAGTAGCCTCAGGAGGCGGATAAGGCGTAGCATCAGGATGATCCATGCACGGAGGTGGATCAATAGCAGATTCTGGACCTGGAATCTTTACACGTTCGCTTCTTCGGAAGCCTCATAATTGCTAACATCAGCAGGAAGCACATTTCATCAAAAATGGCAGAAGAAATTTGCAGGTAACACATAACTCGATCGGGGCAATGACAAACTAAATTGGGTCATGGGTTTAACTTAACCAACCCAAGTGGAGCATACAAAAAGTTATCAAATGGATTCTAATAGAGCAATGGAAAACAATCGATCATCATGATCAAACTCAAAAACGAGAGTGTAGTTGCAGGAAATCCCACACTACACCCCTCACTAGAATTTACTCAACTAATCCATTTGAAGATGAATAACTATAGATTTTATTGATTATTTTCTTGAAATGTTTACAAAGGAAAATAGAACAGAGCTAAAGAAATTACAATCACTCTAAATTTTCTCTCTCCTAATGACTTGCTTAACAATTCAAAAAGAACTCTCTCTACAACAGACTTACTCAACCCTTTATATAGGGTATTACATAGTGGATGATAGCTAAGCTGTCCTTTATTTTCGGGAATGACTCACGAAGTATCGCAAGTGTATGAATGTTCGTCTTCGCGACACTCCTAAATCTCGCCAAATCTTCACACTTTTCTCATGTTCTGGCTGTCGTCATCCATTGAGTCATTAATTATACTTCCTTGCGACGCCTTCGCAATACTGTCGTTTATTAATCTCGCGAGATATTGATGCTGCGATATTCTGATCCTACATCTTGCCTCTTCTCATGTCTTCTCTGCGAAGGAGAGAATGTCATGAGAATTAATATTTTAAAATGCCACAATTGCTCATCTTTATCTCGCAATTGTTCGTTTTTATCTGTTTCACTCCCGTACGGAATTTATTACAGGTGTTTCTTCTTCCACTCTTTTCCTGACACGTCTCTTTCAACCGTTTATTCTTGACCATTCACGTCCCATCTCGCATTAAATGCATTTGTTTTCTCGAGGATTCTTCTCTCTATATATTGTTTTCTCACCCTTCTCTTCTTCTCTTTTATTTTCCCTCTGCAACTTTCCTTCAACCTTCTTCCTCCGCAATTTGCGCTTCTGCTACTGTAAACCTTCTCTTTTTTCTTTCTCTCGATCTTCAATTCTCTATTCATTCCCATACTCTAATAATGGCTTCACTTGGTCGTACATATAAACCCCTTTTTGAGGAAACTCAAAAGAATTTTCAAGAGAAGGGTTTCATCTTATCAACCATTCCTGATCAAGAGTCTTCATCTATACTTTCTGCAAAATTGTTTTCTGATCATCAATGTAATAATCAGAAGATCATATCTCGCTAGGTCAAATCCTCGCAGGCCTTCCCATTCATCTCTACAATCCCGAGATACCTTTATTCTATGAAATTCTTGCTCATGAGAAATTCTCGCGAGCTATTTATCAATTAAGTGGCGATTGTATTCGTCTAATGCTTGAATTCGCCAACCGTGGTGCTGGTAAGGGATCTTTATATCCTGATGATGTCAAAGATCCTAGATTCGCAGATTTAGAAATAGACGCTGAGAAATATACCGTGGAAAACTTTTTTGAAAATTATGAAGTAATAAATATGAGAAATGATAAATCTCGCTGGGGTGCTCGATTAAAGAGAAAAGATAATATTTCCAATGATAAGTCAGCTTATGCAAGATATTGACCGGCACTCGGGCAAAAATAATGTTCCTCGGTACTCCAAGGATGAAAAGTGGTGGGTTGTTCCTCTGTTTTTGAGTGGACCTTATATTGAAGGTTCTCATACACTCCCTGCGCATCTCGCAAACTATCATCCTTGGGAATTTAAGTGGCCCGAGAAGGCAAAAGAGGTATATTTCCTTCTTCTTATATTTACTAGACTTGTAAAATTTTCAGATTGACAAATTGAAAAAGAGTTATGAAAGACGTCCAAAGGCGAGTACTCTGGCGATACTCCGATCGATCACGGATGAAGTAAGAAATAATTTTCTTTTGTTATTTTTAACAATATTGTTGCCTCTGTTTCTTATCTTCATTCGTGTGCGAAGGTTATTGAAGAAATAGACATTCCCGAAGCTGTGAAGGTTAAGGGCAAGAATAAAATCACTTTTCGCAAGGATAAATCTTCTGCTCCATCTTCTAAAAAACGGAAAACCCATCCCTCTTCTCATTCTAGTTCTCAAACCAGCGAGAGCTCTGACGAGGATGAAAATGAGGTTGGTACTTCCTCTGTGAAGGAGAATCACTCGACTACTTCTGCTATGACGCAATTGTCTAGTGTTTTCTCCGATTCTATGCAAGGATTGGGAGATGATCATTTATCTGCTACTTGCGAAGCTCTCGCTAAAATTTGCGATGCCCCCTTGCTAGTGGACAATGATTCTTTTCGCGGAGTTTCCCGAACATTGACTTCCAGTTTCTTAAATGCTCTCAATGATTTGGTATGTTCATATTCCTTTGCTTCTCTGTAACTTCGATTATAAGCTTTATCTTAATAATTTCTTTACTTTCCTTTATAGTCTGGGAGAGCTTCCTTTGTTGTTGCCTCAGATCTCGAGAAAAGACGCGACAATCTTGAAAAGAAAAATCTCCAACTCAAAGAGAAGATCCAAGAACTAGAAACTGAAGTTGCGACGTCTCGCAAGAAAGATGAAAAAATTCAACAGTTGGAAGTTGAGTCTACTTCTCAGAAGAATAAAATATCTACTCTTCAAAGTGCAAATCAACAACTTTATGGTATAAAATTTTTACTCTTCAAGTCGTCTTTATTTTGTCATCTGCTTTTCTTTTCCTGATTTATTATTTTCGCAGACATATATAATCTTTCTGAAGAAGCCATTCTTATCCATTCATTTCCCGAGCCTATGGATAATGATGTTCTTCTCACCCATCTCAACGAATCTTTAAGTAGTTCGTCAAACAAAGTTGATTCCTTTCCATTAAATGAACTTCAAGCCAAATATCGTCTCTTAGAGATTGAGCATAGATCTAGTTTAGGTTTAGCCAACCGATTTAAACAAATGTATCTTGATTCCCATAAGAAAACCAAAACTTTAAGGAAGAAAATTAGTGGCCTTATAGATGACAAAGACCGCATTGCTAATAAAGGTGCACAGGCATTAGCAAAATTTCAAAAATCTCTTCTCGAAGTACAAATTGAACGATATGAATCTCTTCGTCAGAATGCCATACTTAATGAGCGAGAAGATCAAATTCGTTCGCTTCTCGTTATAAATAATGATGATGAATTCGCTTGGGCTGCGAAGGTTCTAGATAATGCCAAGAATAACTTAGGTGTTGATGTTAGCCTTCATGCCGAGCATACTGCCTTGGTTAAAGATATGATATCTGACAGAGAAGGTTGTTTATTATTCCTTTTTACTTTATTACTCCTTTTTTCTGTAGTATTGCTATTAACTTATTGTCACTTGTTTGCAGAAGCCGAGAAGAGATTTCAGACAAGGATTGAAGAACTTGAATCTGAAAAAGAACAACTCGCAAATGGCCTTTCTCTTCGCAACAACAAGTATTCTAAGTTGAAGAAACAACTGCAAGCTACAGTAGCGAATTTTAATAACGATGTTGTTCGTTTTCGCAACCAAACTATTGAAACAGTTTGCAATGATCACCGCATTCCTCTTAGTTCATATCCCTGTCTTCTTGATGATATTCCTGAAGATATGCCTTTCTCGGATGTCTCTGATAGTGAAGCTAGCGAAGAAGAAGAATCTGGCGAAAAGAATGATGGAATTGAAGAATCTGACAAAGAAGAAGAATCTTCAAAGAAATAACTTCTTTTTCTTCTTTCGCTTCTTGTAATATCTGTATATATACCCTTTTAATCTTCCATTTCTATAACTCCTCATTGTAAATTTCTTGGATTACTAAATATGAATTCAATCTTTGTTTTCTTTACTTGCGCATATTAATCAAGCAATTCTTCTTTGTAATACAACTGACCAGCATTATGAATACATAAATCTATCATGTGGAAATGAATAATAAGATTTTATCCTATTCATCCCCATACTTGCCTCTGTTAGTTATTTTCAAATGAGAGATTTGATCAATTATCTCTGAGTAATGAAATCTCTGAATTTTGCCCTTATTGCTGGTAACTTTATGAAGAAATATAATCGTTTTCGCAAGCTTATTTGCTTCCCCAATTTTTTGTATGGCTATATCTTTATTTATGTTGAAGTTCATCATTGCGACAAGATCGCAGGACATCTTCACAAATGAAGAAATCTATTGATCTTGCCTTATCATTTCTTGTGTGGTCTTATTTTGACTTCCTAATTAAAGGTCTTATTTCGCCACCCCTCGTTGCGACAAAATCGCAGGACGTCTTTACATTTTATGTAATGACCCCTTGACCTTGTCTTATCATTTCTTAAATATTTTTGCCTCTGCAAGATATTTTATTTGCGACAATATGACAGGCTTAAATACTCTTGCGAATGTAAAATACCATGACATTGCCGTCTTTGCGACGAAATCGCAGGACGTCTTTACATTTTCATGCAAAAACCCATTGATCTCGTCTTATCCTTGCGTTAGTATTATTGCCTCTACAGGATCATCACACAAATATGACAAGCCTAAATTTCCTTGCGAAAATAAAGCCTCATGACATTTGCGTGTTTTGACACTTATCAGCTCCCTAATGGAGGGTGTCGCCCTTATCTTCTCTCTGGTTGCCCCTTCAAGGAGGCGTACATCGGCCATACAAGACTAGCTCCTCCCATCCGGTCTTAACAACAACCAGTTGTTTTCGCAGCCTCTTATCCCTTATACCTATATGGTTTATGGTTACGAGACTGCACCCTAAGTGGAGTTTTCTTCGGGCCGAGTGCAGCATATACCAAGACTTGCCAAGAATGGCCGAGACACTTCAAATGCCCCAGGCACTCTTGGCTCAACCGTGTACCCCGACGCCTTGAGCATACACTGACTCCTTGGAAGAGACCCTCGGGCGTCAAACCAGGGTATAACCTTATATATAGTTGGAAATCCAAGGTGTCTCTCCCGGATAGGCTTTCATGGGCCCCAAATCTCCATGACTCAAGTTCCAAGAGCGGTGTAACCTTTTCACTGAGCCATGTCAAGAGATACCCCCTTATATGACGCACTTTAGGTCTTACATTTGCCTCTTGCGAAATATCATTCGCGAACTAGGGTGTACGCCATAAAGGTTCGTCCCATTCACTCACTCTTTCATTTTTGTTAATTCATTCAATCATTCTTTTTGTTTGCGAAGCTATCGCACAATCTTACATTGTTTATTCATTTTTGTTTCTCAATTCTTCAATCAAATTGTCATACATTCTTGATGGCGAGATTCTCGCATATTTCTTCTTCAATTATTTTTTCTTCCTCTTACCCTTAATATGCTTTTGTCATTGCTTTTTGATGATTATTCATTTCTTACACTTTTTGCTCATGCTGCTCTCTGCCTCTGCACCATTCAAATCTCTTAATGATTCCTTTCCATCATAATTTTCAACTGTTTTCATGCACTTGTTTCGCAATGTATCTTCTCCTCTTACATCTATGGTATCCACCATCAACCTTTCTCTTCTTTGTTCATCTTTTGTATGTTGCTTCCAGCCCTTTCTTTTTGCAGCTCTCTCCTCGCAACTCTCCACGTCAATCTCATAGCATTTTTGTCCTTCCGTCCAATCTCCCTTTATAATTCCGACACCGCTAGGATGAGGAAATTTTATGCATTGATGATAAGTCGACGCTACGCCCAGAATTTCGTGCAACCATGGCCTTCCGATCAATGCATTATAAGGGGAATCCACATCGACTACACAGAACAAAATTTCCGTTGATAATCCTTGCAAGGGTATTCTCATATGAACTTCTCCTTTAGGCTTATTCGCTGTACCATTGAAACCATATATTTTATACGTCAAAGGTATCAATTCTTCATCCTTCCCACCCATAGTCTTGTAAGTATGGTAGAAAAGAATGTTTACTGAGATGCCCGTATCAATTAAGATTCTATTGATCGCCCAACAATTCTCTGCTTCATCGTCTTCGCCATCTACAGGTTTTGGATTAATTTCCAATTTTACAACCAATGGGCTATCATGTGTCTCTATGCCTTCAGGAATCTCTTCTGCGGTGAAAGAAATAATCTGCATTTGCCATTCTTTTAACTGCGATGTCTTCTCAATGTTCATCACTTCTTTATTATCAGCATCCCTCGCGAAAACCCTACTGAGAACATTATCATGAAAATCTTCAGTTGTTCGGTATGAGTGTACAATGGAGTTGCAAAACAAATTTTTAGCTTTCGATCCAACTTCTATTACGAATGTTTCTTTCCTCTTTGCTGAATTTGTTCTGTGCATTTCTGGCGGTGGTGGTAATGGCTGAACCTTCTCTTCACTTTTTAGAAAATGACTCAGCTTTCCTTGGTCAATCATTCTGAGGATGATTCTTTTTATATTTCTGCAGTCATTTGTTAAGTGTCCATGAAAGCGGTGGTAAGAACAGAACTCGTGACTTCTATCACTCGGTGGTGGCTCATTCCCCATATTCCATGGCGCAGGTATGTTTTCCATCAAGAGTATAGCTTCCCATATTTTTTCAACACTAGTATTTAATGGTGGCATTTTTATTTCCTCCCATACTACTCTGTGACTTCGCTGCCCTCCATGATAATTCTGCCTTCGACCTCCATAAGTTTCTTGCGGATGATCAAGTCTTTGAATTTTGTTATTGCCGCCACGGTTGTAATAGTTCCTTTCTCTTTCATATTCTTCCCGATCACGACTTCCCATAGCTACTATCTTTGGCTGCCCATCATCTATTATCTTTTCTTGTTGCCCTTGCGAAGTGCTCGCTCATCGTATTTATCAATTTGGGTAATAAGCTTGCATTCGCAGACATTTGGATTTGTATTCGCAACTGGGTATGATTCCATCTCATTTTGTCTTTCCTCTATAGCAATATATTCCTCCTGAAGTTCTCGCAACTCAGTCATTGTAATTGTATTCTTGACTCTAAAAACTTGAATATATAACAAATTGGTTGCGAACATAGCGTTTATAAATGATAAAATAAGATATCTTTCATCCACTCGCCCAGCCATTTCGCTACACATTGTCTTCCACCTCACAGTTAAGTGCCTCAGACTTTCGCCAACTCTTTGTTTCAGCCCAAATACATCTTCAATTCCTGGTCGCGAGGAGTTATTACTTATATACGCCCCTAAGAATATAGCTTGTAAATGATTGAATGACGTGATTGTGTTTCTTGGTAAACCCTCAAACCATTTCAGCGCTTCTCCTGTTAAACTTGATGCAAAATATTTGCATAATATGGCATCATGATTTTCCCATTGCAGCATACATCTCACATACGCTTTGATATGTTGTATTGCACAAGTTGTTCCATCAAAAATGCTGGTTAATGCGGGTAAATTGCACTTTGGGGGTATTCCTCCTAACTGCACCTCTAGTGTAAAGGGGGTTTTCGCAGCTTCTTCGATGGCCTCATCCAATTGTCTTCTTCCTCCTCCTCTTCTATTGTTCAACATTCCTCTCATCTCTGCCAACTCTCTTAAGATTTGTTCATTTACATCAGGGTTCGAATTTATTGGTCTTTTTAGCTCTGCCTCTCTCCTTCTGCGTTCATGTCTACCTTGATTTTCTTGTTCAAAGATTTTCTTCTCTCTTTCTCTGCGATTTTCTCCTTCATCTCGTTCACGAATTCGCACACCATTGTATCTATCATTTTCTCTTCTTGGTTGTCTATCAGCTCTCCTTTGTATTCTTTCATATTCTTCATTGATATTTCCATTGTTGCGATTTTGGTCGCGCCTTCTTTCTCGATTGTCATGATTGTTCTGCCGAATTGCTTCCTCCAATTCTCGTTCTTCCATTTCTACTCTTAATCTTTCCCTTTCGCAAGCTAGACGCGCTTGTTCAATATAATGCTTTTCGATGTCATCTTCAATCTCCTTTTGTTTCCTCTGTATTTCTCTCCCATGCAATATTCTTCTTCCTTCTTCCTGATTTTCTTCATCAATTGGACCATTCTGCTGCCTATTTCCTTGATTTCCGTTATTTTGGACATTCTGTAAAATCTCAGGACGTGGAATACACACTATTTCCCTTCTTTCGCAGCATCCTTCATCGGTATTTGGCTCTCTTTCTAGATTTTCTTCATTAACATTTTCTACAGGTAATATTCTCCTCATATCATCTCTAACCGATCCTGATCTTGATCTGGTATTACTTCTCGAGCTCCTATTCTGCAACCTCATATTTTCCATTCTTAACTCATGGTTTTGCCTTGTTAAATTTGCGCGCTCTTCCGCTTCTAATCGTCTTTCTTCATGTATTGTTTGCCTCAATGTTTCTAATGCTGCGATTTCTTCATTTCTATGATCTGTTTCTCCCATCTCTTTTTGATTTCTCTCCTCTTGTCCATTATTTATCAATTATTGCACTTCTTCTCTTTCTTCCATAGAATTTGATCTCCATGTATGCACACTCACCCTATCATAATCTATTATTCTATTCGGTGCTGGTTGAATTGGTGGTTGAATTGGGCCTTCTTCTCTATCTCTTGTGTTTATTCTTGATGGTTCACCTACTTCATTTCTCCTTTCTCCAGCTAATCTCCCGCTTCTCCTTACAATTGTTGGTTGTTCTGATGCATTCCTCCTTCTAGCCATTTCTCAATTTTAGTAAATTGTTGAAAATTATTCGAAATTTCTTTCTTGTTACTCCTGATTCTTTCAATTCACAAGGTTGATCTTCTACTCAGTCCCTGTTTCTAGCGCATATGTAGTTGCAGGAAATCCCACACTACACCCCTCACTAGAATTTACTCAACTAATCCATTTGAAGATGAATAACTATAGATTTTATTGATTATTTTCTTGAAATGTTTACAAAGGAAAATAGAACAGAGCTAAAGAAATTACAATCACTCTAAATTTTCTCTCTCCTAATGACGTGCTTAACAATTCAAAAAGAACTCTCTCTACAACAGACTTACTCAACCCTTTATATAGGGTATTACATAGTGGATGACAAACTAAAGATGTCCTTTATTTTCGGGAATGACTCGCGAAGTATCGCAAGTGTATGAATGTTCGTCTTCGCGACACTCCTAAATCTCGCCAAATCTTCACACTTTTCTCATGTTCTGGCTGTCGTCATCCATTGCGTCATTAATTATACTTCCTTGCGACGCCTTCGCAATACTGTCGTTTATTAATCTCGCGAGATATTGATGCTGCGATATTCTGATCCTACAGAGAGCAACCATGGCAAAAATCATGACAAAAACATAAATGAAACAAGACCCATATTCTCAAACGACATGGAGAAGATAATGAAAGTTACAAATCATACATGCAAGCATAATAACATCTCCGACAACAGATAAAGATGAATAAAGATGAAAAGACAGTGGGAGAAGAAAAGGTAAGTTAATGAATATGCTTCCTTAAATTCCTTCTTATATGCGGCTGAAGAATCCAACAATCTAGTTGTCTCAAAATTCAAGGGGCAGTTATTGCATGAAAGGACACATGGGGACCACCCAATCCGTGCGTGCAAAAGTGGCGGCGTTATAGAAGGTTTTTCTTCCAATCCTACCGATTGGTAGAATATGAAAGAAAAGGGGAAAAATGTGAATACCAATATTCTCTTGGGCACGTGTCACGTATCTGGCGGTCGTGTGCAAGTTAACGAAATAGCCCTGGCGATACATAAGTATTTGAGAAGCAGCAGATCCTTTCCTGATCTGCTTTATCTCATCTCGAGGAAGGATACCTCGACAACTCTGATGATAAAGTAAATCCTAGGCTAGGGAGGTGGCAGCTGGCGAAGGGACGGAGGTAGCTGACGCCTCTAATCAACATTTAATGTCGTGAACCCTTATCTACACGTTTGGTCAAAGCGCGTGGAGAAAAGTGAGATGGCATTGTCTGACTGGTGAAGGCATGCGATGAACGAAGGTACAACCTGTACTAAGGTTGGGGAGTTCACGAGGGAACGTGGGTCAGCTGACGTGGAAGAACTTGACTGGAGAAAGCGTGCGGCTGACGAAGGTACCATTTGTATGGAAGATACATCAGGATACGATGGATCCAAAGACAGCGAAGATGATTCTGGAGCAGAAGGGGCTATAAATATCGAAATCCACCGACAAATAAAGACATTCAATACCCGAAGGAAAGAATATCTAGTCTTAAGCTTATATCTCTTTAATGTTTAGAACTTAAGTATTTACTATTGCTTGAGTTCTCTCTATTGCTTTGGGAAGCATTTAAGATCTTTGTAACAACCAAACTTAAATCAAACAATCACTCATTACCCCATGGGCGTAGACGAAAGTCGAACCACGTAATCTCTTGTGTCTCTTGATAACTTAGTAGCATTTACATTACTTCAGTATTGTTCGTTATTATTGTTTTTATCTTGAGTACCTTTTATTACTCCATATCAGTTCAACTGAGATATCATTACTACTTAGTATTGGATTCTCTGAGCTGTATACATTACGTAGACTATGGGAAAAATAGTAGTCACACTAGTCCAGCTTTGAACACCACACTGTATTAAGCCGCTACAGACTCTAGACTACTAAAAGTTAACTTCGGACTGGAATGTAGTTGAGCCCTAACCAACTCTCACACCGATTAAGGTATAGTCGCGTTCCTTACGCCTCTTGAATCCCAGCAGGACTCTGCGCATGTGATTCCCTTAGCTGATCTCACCCACAACTAAGAGTTTGCTACGACCCAAAGTCGAAGACTTATAAACAAATATGTCTCCCACAGATATGTTTATTCTGGTTTTGTTTCCGTCTTTAGATAAATCAAGGTGAACAGGAAACTCAACTAATAATCTGGTCTTATACTCCCGAAGAGAAGCCTAGAAATATTAGTCACCTCACAATAATGTAACTGATTAACAGAAAAAGTTATTACGGAATCACAAGAGTCTGAGACGAAAAACTGTTGTGATTACTTTTTATATCCTATCGAAGATCGGAGATAAATCTCGAGTAAATCTTAGAGAAGATAAAACTCAATACATAGTGAATCATTGCTTGTGTACACTTAGGCACAATGATCATAGTGATCACTTGAGAAGAATCATTGCTTGTGTACACTTAGGCACAAATGATTCATGCGAAATTCAAGCCTAATTCAGGGAATTTGCTATGAGGAATTTTAGTTTGCATTTGTGTATTGATATATGATTTCAAGTGGAGTTGGAATGTATGTGCAACGCAACAACAAAGTTCAAGTTAGTAGGATCAATGGAAAGGCAGTAAAGCTAAGTGATGCTGATGATAAAGCATAAAAGTAGGCTAAGGGCGTTTTGCAAAAGCTAGCAAAGATTGCTAAATTTCAAAAAGAATTATGAAAATGCATGTAGCGAAGATTGAGACCCGTATAGCGAGTATACTAGGTTGCGTTCAACGAGGACGTTGAACAGATTAGTTGGGGGAGGCCTATGACCGGTCAGGCAAGTGATGCACAATGATTGCACGTTACATCTTAGCCGGCCAAGTCAGCAAAGTGCAAAGGTTGTGCGTTACTGCATAGACTATAAAGCGTTAAGGTAGCACTATCGTGAAGAGCCAATAAAACGCAAGGATTGCACTTCACTGTAAATTCAGTGGCCAAGTAATGAAGCTTATTGGCCGACACAATGAAGCTTCATTGAGGGAAAGACAAGCCAAGGCCAAGTTGACAAATACAACATGCAATGTTGGCATTGAGGCATATCCATGGAATTGAGTTGGCCCAAACTCAAGGATGATGCAAGAGTATAGAATAAGCCAAGAGTTGGCCTATGAATTAGTTCAAGGCTAGCAAAAGATTGAATAATGCAAACAAGCTAGTAATGCAAGAGTAGCATTGCTATTGTCGAGCAAGTTGGCTAAGTGAAGCATATGGCGCATAAATAAACAGATTGAGCTAAGGGGTTGTCCAAGATGATTGAAGTGCAAAGATTGATGTACATTGGCTAGGCCAAGAAGACTGCAGGCCATGTTGGTCGTGCATTGGATGAAGGCCAAGTCAGTAATACGCAACAGTTGTGCAATATGGCTCAAGTGATAGTTAGGAGTTGGTTATTGGCTTTTCAAGCATGCCAAATGTGTGAGACAAGGGAGAAAGGTTATAAAAAGAGTTTATAACCATGTGGGAGTGTTCATAACCACCAAGAACAGGTGTGGCACCAATTGGCTTGACAACACAAAATGTGGCAGTTGAAGTTGGCAGTTACGGAAACTACTTGGACTCTTGGCTGTCCAAGGCTTGTGCAAGCGGTTGCACAGAAGTTTTGGCCTGATCTTTAACATTATAAATAGCCTAGAGATTAATAAAGTTGGTGTTGTCATTTTGAGAAAAGAACCACTAATGTAAAGAAAGTTAGGTATTCACCAAGAGGGTGAATGGCCTGTTTTGGTCCATGTGATGGACTTGTTTATGTAATCTTCCTTAATGCAATGAAATGAGTTTATTGTGTTATATCTTTGTGTTCCTGTGTTGCTGATTTTTGTGAGATTGTCAATTGGAATTGATGCATGACAAACCTCTTATGCTTATGGGGGCATGAAGAATTAGAGAGAAAGAAAAAAGACTTCCGCTACGAAAAGCCTTATGAGTGAAGACAAATGCATACTTTGATGCAAGTGTGCAAGGCTGAGTACTCGTGGGTGAAGTTGATTCACCGAACTACATAGTATTGCCGGTCATGTCTCATGAAATTTTTAGGCGATTAAATGGGCATGTGACACAAACCAAGATGAGGAGTACCAATTAGTATTAAAAAAAAAAAGAAAAAAAAAATTGAGGAGAACCAAACTAGTGAGCTAACGTTTCCATCTCAATCGACGGTCTAGATTGTTACCAGATTACACTAGAAAGTAGGTTTTACATTTGGAGGCGTGTTCAATATAGAATAAGTTTCTTCTTATCCCGGGTGAAGGTTATCCCATCAGTCTCGACTCCTTTTCCTGTATTCACTTCAGATCTTCCTCAGTCTCTAATCAAGCAAATCTTATCCAAGTAAGTTCTAATCTCTCCTATCCGCTTTGTTTATTAGGGTTCATATTCTTATTGGGTTCTTGTTCTTTTTTTATGGTCGTGCTAAATTTGTATTTTCATCATTCTATTTTGTTTTTTTAGACCTAATTTGATTTGTAAAATTGGATTAACCAATTTATATAGGTATAAGAATGGATGATTTTATTGCAAGCAATGGTGAGCGTCCAAGGACTACATGGACACCATCAATGAATCGTTATTTCCTTGATTTAGTATTAGAACAAGTTCGAAGAGGGAACATGACTGATCAGGCACTTCGAAAACAAGTATGGGCACACATGACAGCATTATTCAATGAGAAATTTGGGTTTCAATATGACAAAGATATACTAAAGAATCGTTTCAAGAGTTTGCGAAGGAAATATAATGAGATTACTACTCTTCTCAAAAATGGTTTTCAATGGGACCGAAAGATGCAGATGGTGGTTGCTGATGATAATATGTGGGATACGTATGTCAAGGTACATTTGTTTATTTTAATGAACTTGTTAATTTGTGCATTTAGTAGATTAGTGTTTTGTTAAGTTGTGATAAGATGTGTGTCCGTGCAGGCACACCCGGATGCAAGGTCTTATAGAACTAAGATCACACCATTCTATGATGATTTGTGTATGATATATGGTGGTTCACTTATTGATGAGAAAGTTACTAACATGGGTCATGATGAAGATATGGAGGATGATTCTTCGAGTGAAATGTCCGGGGAAACACCTGCAATTGAAGAAGATCCAGCTTATGATATTGAGAACTCCTCACATGCTGATGAGGAAGGTATTTTGCAGAGAAGCAAAGAAGGTACTGAAATAGCTTTTTGTGAGGTAGAGAACATGGGTCATTCTTCAGAAACGTCGAACCAACAGAACGAGAAAGTGTTATCCGTCCAAGGGGCTTTTGCCACAGAAGGATCGTCAAGTGTAGTGCTGACTGGTGATGCATATCGTTCTAGAGTCAGTTGGACACCCCCAATGGACCGTTACTTTATTGATCTTATGAAGGATCATGTCTATCAAGGGAATAAAATTGGGCGTACTTTCTCGAAAGAGGCATGGATGCACATGATTGCATTGTTTTGCGACAAATTTGGAGCTCAGTATGACAAGGATGTATTGTACAATCGTTTCAAAACCCTGAGAAAACAGTATGTTTGTATTAGGAGCCTTCTTGCCCATGGTGGGTTTGAGTGGGATACAACACTGCAAATGGTCAAAGCTGATGTTCATGTCTGGGATGATTACGTCAAGGTACATCTGTTCCTTAAAATTTTCTTGAATCTTGTTGTGTTGAAAAAAGGATTTATTGACAGATTTAATGCAGCTTCTCTCCCTCAGCTGGTCGCTATGCTTCTCTTTGGGTCCACATGGAGATGGTCCAGGCATGATTTTTTGAGAGATGATCTGTGTCTTTGTATCGTCATCCCAAAAATTCAGCCTTGAGTCCTTGGGTGATCTTCATGCAGGTCCCAAGTTGTTGCAACTGTGGTCAAAAGATCCTGATCCCTTTCAATGGCAAATGACTGACATATAATCCATGCAGGCACACCCAGACGTCAGGCAATACCGAGTCAGGCCTGTGCCGCATTACAAAGATTTGTGTACAATATATGGTGATACAAATATTAGTGTAAGAAATAGCAATCTCGGCGGAGATCCAGTAGTCAATGTTCAGGAAGTCTCCTCATATTTGAATGGTGATATACTTAATCAGCACAACAAACGTCTACTTAAGTCGCCAACAGGTTCTGGATACTTTAAGAAACTGAAGAACACAGACCAGAGTATGATTGATGCTATTCTTGAGATGGCGAGTGCAATCACTTCGTTAGCAGAGAAGACCAAAGAAACAAGTGACTCTGTCTCAATAGAAACTTGGATGGCTGCACTTCGTGCTTTACCAGATATAGATGAAGAACTGTTTTTAGATGCTTGTGACTTTTTAGAGGTAGATGCAAATAGAGCGAAAACCTTTGTTGTTTTAGATGCAAGTCTACAAAAGAAGTGGTTGGAAAGGAAACTCCGCTCTTCGTAGCCCGGGGAATGTGTATTATTCTCATGATGAAGTTGTGTTATGGAGAACAGGTAATTATTAGATATTTAAGACTTTGGTTAAATGATTTTGATTGTTACTATACAAATGCAGTCTTCTTAATCATTGAGAACCTTTTCGTGGATGTTTTCTTTTGCGGTATTTATGTGTATACTAGTATTTTCTTTTTCATCCAACATACAGCAGTAGAAAATGAAAAACAGAGAAAGGCCCCACCTCCTCCTTTATTCTATCGGTCTTAGTAGAATCCACGAGTTTATAACCATTAGAGCATCTCCAATAGAGGGTGAATTTTTGTTTTTTAGTGTCACATAGGATTTTAGACACGTTTGGCATAAGTTCATCTCCAATAATAGAGTCCTACAAAAAAAACTAGGAGGGACCAATTACTTAATATGAAGGTGTTCAAAAAAAGTGTTATTTACATCTCCGGCTCGACTTCACGTCATATTTTTCACTATTTTTTTCAAAAAAAATTCTCTACCGTTGGAGATAGTTTTTTAGATATGAGGTCTTATATTTACTCTATATGTAGATCCCATAAATTAAAGGGTTAATTAATTATATACCTCTTGTTTTGACACCCAATAAATATACCCTTATACAACAATATACCCTTATCATTTAAAAACCTTATCCATTTAAAAATAGATTACCTTAATACCCCTACTCATATAATATTTTTCTTTAATTTAAAATACAACAAATTTCTTTCTCTACCACTTTATGGCCGCCACCACCACTGTTCCACTACCATCATATATCCACCACCACCACCAACATTCAACTACCATTCCACTACCACCACTCAACGAACATTCCACTAACCGCCACCACCACACCACCACCGGAATACTGCCGCCGCCACCACCGTCGTCGCCGGTTGTGTCAACAACCAAAGTTGATCCCTGAAAAAAAAAATCAGAAAATAAGAAAAAAAAAAGGTATCAACAACCGAAGATGATCCCAAAATAAGATATCAACAACCAAAGTTGATCCCCAAAATAAAAAATCAGAAAATAAATAAATAATAATAATATGGTGTCAACAACTAAAGTTGATCCCAAAAGAAAAAATCCAAAAATAAGAAGAAAAAAAAATGGTGTCAACAATCAAAGTTGACCCCAAAATATGGTGTCAACAACCGAAATTGATCCCCAAAACAAAAATCAGAATATAAGATAAATAAATAAATTTTTTTTTTTGGTAAATCCAAATTGTATTAATAAATAACAAGAGTTATTACAACTAAATTTGTAAGAAAAGAGGCACAACACCCCAAAAATTTACAAACTTAGAAAACTAATCAAATCTGAAATAAGTTACATTTGGCAATTCAACTGAACGAATAAAATCTGGTTTGCTATCATAACTAATTCCTTCACCATCTTCTAATAAGCAACCTCTTTTGGCCATCCCATCCGCTGCAAAATTGGCTTCTCTATAAGTGTGAACAAAACGAATTCTGTTGTATCTAGCTCAGACTACAATCCACCTCGAAACCACGAAACTGCTAAAGTGTCACTGCTATAAGCCTGCACTGCTCCCATTGCATATGTACGAATACAAACATTCTCAACCCCAAATTTAGTCGCCCATTCCAAGGCAACTATAACACAAAAGACCTCCGCCAAATAATTAGTACGAACCCCAAAACCGACACTCATGGATCCTAAAACATTAGCATCAGAATCACGAACCATCACACCTGCTCCAGCTCTTCCCGGATTGCCCTTAGGAGCACCGTCAGAACACAATTGCAGCTCATTCACCTCTGGCGGAACCCAGAAACACTCCTTAGGGACCGAATACTTCACCTTCCCATGCTGTACTCTAAAGTAAGTAAGCACACGCAAGTCATCTTGGCAGTTAAACATGAAACCCTTCAAACGACTTGAATAATCATGGATTTGATTGAAAACCTTCTTATGAAAGAAATTCCAATTAACCTTTTGATTACCATAGATAAAGCCATTTCTTTTCATCCACAATTCAGAACAAACTACCAAAATAGACAACAACCATAAATCCTTGAACATTCGGATTTTACCTTTTGCTTCTTTATAAGCTGTAGTGAGGTTTTGATGAGGAAAAATACCAAAAATATATGCAATCCACAACCACGCCTTGGCAGCAAAATCACAAGACCAAAGAATATGATCCAAGGTCTCCTCTTCTTTGTTACATAAGCAACATTTATTAACTACTTGATATTTAAATATACTTCGTACCTTGTCAAGAGTTGCACAAGCACCACAGAGTTGGTATCAACAACCGAAGTTGATACCTAAATTAAAATATCATAAAATGTTCAGATTATTTATGGTATCAACAACCGAAGTTGATCCCAAAATATGATGTCAACAACCGAAGTTGACACCAAATCTGGTGCATGTGAAGTGCATTTCTTTTTTGAGAGAAAAATTTGCACATCACAAAATCACAAAAATCGCAAAAATTGGCGATTTTTTTCTGCTAGGGTTTTCAACTTTTTCACGTGATTTCCTTTATCTTTTATCATCTTTTTGATGATTTAAGATGGGGAAACTTCTGATTCAACTACGAATCCTCATGGAATTAAAACTGTGTCTTTTGTTTATTTGGTTATTAAGGGTAAAAAACCCTATATGTTAGCATATTCATATTTATTATCTCTACCTGAGGCGTCTTTATATCTTGAAGAACCAGCTTCGGATTTACCTATAGAACTTACTCAAGAGGGGCGTGATATATTCCAGTTTAGTCTTATTGGGAGATTGAACTTTAAAGGTTTAAAACTTAATGATGTTCAAAAGAGTTTGGAAGAACAATGGGGTTTCAGTGATGGAAGGTGCAAGCTGGTTCCTATGACTAAGGGGTTTTTCATCATCAAGTTGACTTATGCAGAGGATAAAGAACGAGTTTGGCATGGTGATTCATGGAAGGTGCATAGACAAACACTTAGGATTATGAATTTTTACCTAACTTTGATCCGGAGAGGCAAAATACATCTCATGCTACAATTTGGGTGAGTTTTCCTGGCTTATACATTGAGTTGTTCACTAAAAAAAAATCCTTCTATCCATTGTAAGAATTCTTGGTAAGCCGATTGCTATAGATCAGAAAACCTTGGATAATGATGTTGGTAACTATGCTGCTGTGCTGATTGACATTGATTTTGCTAAGGTAGTTCCTAAAAGAATACATCTTAAAGCTAATGGAAGGGAGTTCTGGCAATACGTGGAAATAAAATATGTTGAGAATATTAAATTTTGTACTCATTGTAAAATTATGGGTCATAAGTTTGAGAATTGTCTTGCAGCTCGCAAGATTTTAGGGAGTTCTGTTATGGAAGGGAAACGTGATTCAAGTGACACTACAGGTGGGTTTCCAAAAAATAAAAAAAAATGGCAAGTTAAAAAAACTCTTGTAGCTACAAATACTACAAGTGTCGTGGGTTCTTCATCTATGGATAAATCTAAGGAGAAAGGAAAACAAGCTCCTATTATTCCTGTCGTTCCAGAATATGTTGAAATAAGGAGCGATGAGGCTACAACAACAACAACTGTAGTTAATAAAGCTAAAAATACTACTATGGACAAGGAAGAAGAAAATATGTTGAATGATCAATTAGAGAAAGAGCTTGCAAAAATGAACAATTGGAGAAAGAGCATTGGAATTCCGTGAAGCACAGATGAAATTGATTAGGTGCAAAAATGCCATTGCTGCTAAAGCATCCCTTGTTGTTCGAAGAGCTGAGATGTCCGAGGCAAAGTCTGGTAAAGAGAATGTAGCCAAGTCCATGCAAAACCAAAATCCTGAAGTGTCAAACTCTCTTTTGGAAAGCACGTCTGTTGAGAATTTGGAAGGCATGTCTGGGAAACCTAATATGGCAGGAGCAACCAAGACTAATTCAGATTTTGGAGGTGCAACATCTTCAGCAGTTTGGACGCCAGTAAAGGGTAAAAACTCGCCCACTAAATTTACTTTTAAACCTATTATGACGCCTTTGGTGGATGAGCTTTTGAGAACAGAAGTAGTTGTTAATAAATAGTTTGACGTCCTAGCATCTGAGTTAGGACTTGCTAATGATATTAGTGGGGATATGGAGAAAGAAGAGGAAAACGATCTAGAGGATTCAACTGACTCAGATGTCAGCATTGGTTCGAAAAAGTGAAGTGAAGTTGATGCAGATATTCTAGCAAGGAAAGACGCTAGGAAAGTGGCCAAGAAAGCTACAAAAACCATGGCTAGGCGTTCTTTGCAATCTGATGCTAGATTGAAATCATCCAGCAAGGATTCCAAGTCCAATGAGGTAACTCCTAGCCGTGACACTGAACATAACAAGGAAACACAAACCGGGTTGGAGGATACCGTTTTTGATATGAATAATATTTTGTCTATGAAGGAATTAGAGGAGGCAAGCAAAATTCAGAATGATAAAGTGCGTGCTAACTTCATTAGAAATCTAGCCTATAGAAAGGAGTATTTTAAGGGAAAAAATGAGTTGTTGGAGAGAGTCTCAAAGAAAAAACCTCAAACTCCTATTAAGCTTGTTCCTTGTGATAATTATGCTTCGGATGAAGATGATTATGATGATATTTATGATGATGAGTATGATGAATTTCATGGAGACCATGATGTTTTGACAGAAATCCTTGCTGGTCTCCAACCTAAGAAGAGGAATGTTAGGGTGGGAAGGGGACGTAAACGTTTTTAAGTTCCTATTTTTCTTCTTTTGTTAGATATTTGTTAGATATTTGTGTTTAAGAGCTTTTAATGAGGTTTTAGAGCTATGTGCTGTTATTTTTTCACCTCTTTGATTTATGGGGGTGGGGGGACTTGATCCCTCATTGTAATTCTTGTAATTACGTTTTTTTTCTTTAATAAATAATTGGACTTAACAAAAAAAAAAAAAAAAAGTTGATCCCAAAAATTGATGTACTAAAATTAGTGAGCTTGACGTGAATCGACACGCATCTTCTGACGTGTAGTGAGTTGTGCTACACCACAACCTTGTCCATTATCGACCATTAGGAAAACCAAATCCAATGAAAGAAGAAAAAAAGTGTGAAACAACAAAAACATGTGAAACAACAAAAACATGTGCTTTTATTCAGTAGCTACAAATTCAATTGTTGTATGAATCGTTAGTACCTTAACTAGGGCCTCCTAAAACAAGACAAAACATGATTTGCAAATGCATCTACCTATAAGATCAGGATGTATTCGAATAAGTTTTAACTAATCCATTAGACCATATCCTCTCTCAAACACCATGAATTGGAGTATCTTAGACCATCATCACCCATTTACCTTCTTTTCCAGGGAAATTTCCGAGAGCATGGTCAAACAACAACTTTTGCAGAATCCTACCATTGATCAATTGGTATGAATTTAAAATATTAATTCATACTACTAGAAAGGCAAACAAATTATTAATAAATTGAACTCATATTACTACAATGATCAATTTAAAACATAAGTGAAAGACGGCTTACTAGTCATAGACTCATAAACACCTCCTCCTAGTCCTTAATTGGTTCTTTCACTTGTTTTGGCACTTGGTCCTTGACAGATGACATACCAACAACACAACAGTAAATGATAATGAACCAACCTTCTTTTGAAAATTCTTAGATGACGTAGCAGCATCAATATTACTCGAAATGCTTGTCTAATCTTATTTTAATATGATACCAGAAACTAATTTCATGGTGACTGGTTACAGACTACGAGAAGAAGATGGCTAAAATCAGAAGAAAAAAAATCTCTGACAGGGAATCATAAATATAAAAATACAAATTACCACCACCTCCAAGTTCATCATTTCACCACCACCACCACCACTCCACCAGCTCAACCACCATTGCCACCATCATAATAACAATGCATAATTAATTTCTTAGGAATCAATATGAGAATGAAAAAACAATTACTGATAACTATTCTCATCTTGAGACTTTATGCATTTATCCCACATCTATAGTATTACTCCTGTCAACATACACCCACAATCATGCAAATTCACAGTTTAAAACATTCATAATGATCTATACATTTAGATTTATTTTCCGCTTGTTGCCGGATAATATGAACTCCAATAAGATCTTGGTTTATGGTTCTAGCCGAGACTCTTACGAGGATCTTACTATGAACAATTACAGAAACAAGTTGTTACCGTCAAGATATTCCCATGTAAGTAAATTAAAAGATGAACCAGACCACAAACCTTCACATTTAGAAGTTATTGAAGTGATGAAGTACTGCAAGAGTATCTCATGCTCCATACCTAATCCTCCACTTCAACCAGAAGCGTAACCTCCATCTCCTTCACCACTTTCAATTCCTATTGCACCACCCACACACCCTCCAACTCCAATACTATAAGATCTTGGTTTTCAGTATACATTAGCACTTTCTTCCTCCACTGACTAACTCCAAACCCAGCTGCAATATTCACCAATCAATAGTATTATTACCTCCAACTCCAGCAATTTTGTTTACAACAAGAAAGTGGAAATCAAAGTTCAAAAATATCTAGATATAATTTGAAATCCGAGCTACCAATTTAGACCTAAATATGTAGATCGAATCCAAAAAGGGGGAATTCTCACACATATATAACAAATCGAAATATTATTTTTCGTATGTGAATGACATGAATCAAATCAATCTAAAAATATAATTCAAGCTGAACCAAATTACAAACTAAATACAAAAATAAACTATATTTCTGATTAAATGAAAAACATAAAAACACAAATTAATTAAATGAACAGATTAGTTTTTAAGCTTCAATTACTCAAAGATTTCAAAATATTCTTACCGAAATTATTAGAAATCGTAAACCCAAAATGAAATCTCTCGATCTCCTGAATCATCGACTAGAACTTGGAAATCCCTCTTAAAACAGAGAAGAGGAGGATTTCAACTGATTTCCGATTAAAATTTCGTTCTCTCGATTTTAACGACGAAAATTTTCCCAGATCAAAGAAGAATTTTTGAGATAATAACATGAAAATAATACGATGTGGAAACGATATTGATGGTGGTGGTGGTGAAATGGAGGAGAGAAGAAAGGGCGTTAATTTTTTCAGATATGAAATTAAATAAGAAATTAACAGATTTTTCTTTAGAATGAGAGGAGAGGGATATTTATGGGATTATGAAAAAATTAATTTCCTTCCGGAAGATGGAGGGTATAAATATAGTGGTCAAGGGTAGTTGTGAAGCCCATGAAAAGGAGGGAAATTATATAATTACCACTTAAATTAATCATGGGTTCTCTTGTGGTTAATTTAATTGAGTTTTCTGGATACAAATTCATGAGTCCAAATTTGTGCACCCCTCTAAAACCGGGGTGCACATTTTTTTTTTTGCTAGGTCAAAATGGTTTATTAAAGCAAAAAAACGTAATTACAAGAATTACAAAATGGGAGGTTCAAGGCCTCCCCACCCCCATAAACCAAAGGGGCACAAAAAATAGCACTAAAAGCTCATAATAAGCTTCTAAACACAAATAAATAACAAAAAGAAGAAAGCTAGGAACATTTAAAAACGTTTGCGCCCTTTGTTTCCAACTCTAAAATTCTTCTTCTTAGGAATAAGACCAGCAATCATTTGAGTTAAATCAAGGTCTCCATAATGCACATTATAATCCTCATCATAAGCATCATCATAACCATAATCATCTTCATCAGAAGCATAATTACCACCAGGAACAAGCTTAATAGGAGATTGAAGCTTTTTATTTGTTGTAACTCTTTCCATAACCTCCCTCTTTTCCTTGAAATAGTCTATTCTATAATCTGGATTTCTAATGAAATTGGTACGCACATTATCATTCTTAATATTACCTACTTCCTCAAGTTCTTCTTTTGTGAGAATGTTTTCATACTCACGATTTTCCCTTATAGCCTCCAATCTTTTAAGGAAAGCAAGCTTTTTTCGTTTATCATCTGTACTTGGTTCAGTTGAATTATTAGTTGAATTTTGAACCACAGGAACTGAGACATTTAGCACAGCCTTATCTTTCTTAGTTGTATTGTCATCTGTAAGCATTCCCCATTCCTTAGAATTTTTAACTTCCGCAGCCATAGCTGCCACGTCCAAATCAGCTTCATTCTCATCCAGAACTTCCTTATTATTTGGCTGAACATCCACATCTATCTCTCTAAAACCAAGTTCTGATTCCAAAGATTCATATTTATTTGTACAAACAATTTCAGAAGAGCATAACAATGCATCTGTGAAAGGCATAAAACTGAATTTCTTACCTTTAACAGGCGTCCATCCCTCTTTAGAAGTCCCAGCATCTCCCGATTTGTTTTCCAAACTAACGGGATTGTTTTCCAAAGACAAATTCGTGTTTTTCTTAGGATCAGAATTTTGTTGCGACACAAACTCTGGCTTAGACACAAAATTTAGGTTGGACACGGACTCTGAAGTTTCTTTTATCGTACCAACCAAATTGTTGTTCCCGGACTGAGCTTGCTTCACTGACGTTGCATGATTTGCATGGACATCCATATTTTGTTTTGAACGTGTAGCAAGGGTTTGCTGATTAGCAATAGTGCTTTTACACTTAATCAACTTTAACTGAGCTTCACGAAATTCTTCCACAGAGCTAGCTAGTTCTGCCTCCAATTGTTCAAGTGAAACATCAATTATGCTATCCTTCTTAGCTTCATGTTCACCATCAACACGCAGCTGAACTGAATCAACAACTTTATTATCATTCCTTGAACCTGCAACACTTCGTTTAACCAGATTATTATCTAAATTTTCCTCCATTGTTGGTGTAACTTTTACCACATTCTCAGTATTATTACGTTTAACCTGCCAGACTTTTTTTGAAGTTGTATCTGTGGTAGGTTCCTTGCTAGCAAATTTGACATCCTTACCAAACGTTTGGTTTATAACCTTCTTCTTACAATCAGCATCCTCATGCCCAATAATATTACATGAAAAAACAAAATTTAGGAGGATTCTGAATATCAACATATTGCCAAAACTTTCTACCACCTGCAGTTAGGGAGATACGCTCATGGGTATGTTTAGAGAAATCAATATCCACCAAAACCGATGCAAAATGACCATATTCAAGGTTTAGGGTTTTCTGATCAACCACAATTGGTGATCCAAGAGATTTACCCATTGAAATCAACGATTTCTCAGTCCATAATTCAATAGGGAGATTTGGAAAACGCACCCAAACAACAGCATGGAGGTTCTTTGCTTCTCTGAATTGAATCCTGGATACCAATGCATCATTTTAAGAGCTTGTTGTTTAACATACCACTTGTTTGCACGTAGCTTTTCCTTATCAGCTTCATTAGTTAACATAATAATGAAAAAACCCTTGGTCAGAGGCACAAACTTACAACCAATCTTCCATTGATCTTCAAGAGCTTTTTTAACTTCAGAAAACTTTAATCTTGTAGGATCCAACCTAGCAATAAAACTGTGTTGGAAAGGCTTACACCCTTCCTGAAAGAAATCATTAGGTATCTCTAGAGCAGGCTCACCATCAACAAGACTAGGGTTTGGTAACGTTGAAACATCAATTGTTGTTGGGGTTAGGGTTTGACGCCTCTTAACTGTATCAGCAAATGTTGGTTTTTTAGCATGATTTTGATTAGAAGTACTAGGATCAGACAACACAGATTCAATCATCATTAAACAAACAAAGTTGCTTAAGATAATCAAAAAGTGAAGGAAAACTCAAAAAACTCAAAAACGTGAAAAAAAAACTAGAGAAAAAACCGGACTTTCTCTTTCCTCTCATTTTGCGCTTAATCGATCAAAACTGGATTTGGTTTTCTATTTTTTTAATAAATATTTCCATATATATTAGTATAGATTCTCTTTTCTTTTATTATTTTCCAAATTTGAGTTCATCTTCTTACGGTTGAGTTCATCTTTAAACTTGCGTTCTTCATTTTTTTCTTGGGTGCAATTCTTAAGGAATTTTAGGATTTGGGTGCTGGTTTATGATGAATTAGGGTTAAAATTATAAAAGCCTGTGTATATATGAGCTCAACAGGAGTTTGATATTTGAAGAAAGAACAAATTTGTGTTGTCAAAAGTTTATGTTTTTAGATCATAAGAAATATTAATCATGCTATTGAGGAAAGTATTGGAGATCATATTTAACACGATAGAGAAGATCTTCAATTATTTTTTTATCTTCAATCAGTAACTGTGACAATGATAACAAAACAAAAGAAATCAAAACAAGATCATAGCCATAAGCTCTGGTTGAGTTTTAATCAACCTCAAATTCACAATTCTAACTTTTTGGTACGAAAGTAAAGTGGAGATGTCAAAGAAATTGGAAGAAGAAGATGAACGAGCGGAAAGAGAAAAACAAGTTGAGAAAAGAAAGAAAAGAAAATTTCTTTTTTTTTTTTTTTTTTTTTTTTTTGAAAATAGGTGGTTTTGGCAGTAAAGATAAGTGGTTTTAGCTCATAAATTTCTCCAATAGGGAGGGGAGGAATGTGCACCCCGGTTTTAGAGGGGTGCACAAATTTGGACTCCAAATTCATGTTTCATGTAATTTGTTAATGTCCAAAGAAATCCTTCTTTTCTTGCAAAAGTAAGGTCGCTCTTGTTGTTCTCTCGGGAATGACATTTGCTTAATTGCCAAATCTTTGTGGGGAGTGCGGCTGTGGAATATTGTAGGAGTTTTCTTGTATCTTTATAAACTCCTTGATGAATGCACTAAGTTTCGACTATGTGAAATCATCAAAACAAATTTGATATGTTCTCTTTTAGTCATGAAGTATCTCTATGAGAATTTCATTATGATCCTACTAGTTTTCGTACCTTTGCCAATTTATATTGACAAAAAGGGGGAGAATTAATGTGTAGTTCACACCACAAATATATATGGTTTACGGATCATTATGTAAGGGGGAGTGGTTTTCATTGTGAGATGAAGTATTGACTAAGGGGGAGTGATACATATCACCATAGTATTATTGTCAAAGTTGTGATACAATTGGACTTTGATGATGTGTAATAATACTATTGCACTGTATAACAATGATTGAGAGATACTGTTTTCTCATTGTTATAGCTACGGATCTTCAACAACTATGATGCTGAGTTGAACACGTTCAGAATCACTGGAGTACTTGGAAGTAACGAAGATTTCGAGTAATGTTGAAGAACCAAGGAAATCAAGCATTTGGATGACAAGATACAAAGTTTATTTATTTTGTAATCCATATGTATTGATAGTTTTGTCATTAAAATTGACAAAGGGGGAGATTGTTAGAGCACTGCTCGGTCGAACTCGCAAGTGTTGCTATCTCAAGCTTGTTTGTCAAGTTTAGTTGCCAAAACTATAAGTCTTGATTTCTAGTCTACTTATAGCCAAGTCTCGGATTAGGATAGAAAGTGTAGTTGAGATTTAGACTTCACGGCGTTCATCGATTGAAGACGAAGAACTACTAAGGGGAGCTTGTGGAAATTCACCAACAAAAGGTATGTGGAGACTTGAACTCATCTATCACTCAAAAGTGTCTCTACTCTATCTCTTATTTGAGACAAAATTCGTAGAGCTATATAGACTTCGATTATACACATTTGATATTTCGAGATGAGTTTAACTCGCTTACATATTTCTCGAAATATGTGTTGGTAAGCTTTCGCTTTAACCAAGTTCATCTTATATTCTTGACGGAAGTCGAAAGATAATCATGTGAAAATCGCCTGGTAACATCTTACATGATTTGTGTGAGATAGTCATTTGATGTAGACTCGGAATGTTTCGTATTGATCTATCGATCACTTGAAAATTGCTTTGAAGCAAATAGTTTGTGTGAGACAGCTATTGTCGTCTTCCAAGAATGTTTCAATAATTGAAATAGAGTTAGAACAATTAACCATAATTGGATATAGCACAGTATGCTTACTTGTATGCTAATTGTTGCAAGTTATTCGAAGTCCAGGAACCATAGTATGCATACCCGTATGCATACTGGTTGGTTTAATGAAAGTCTGGGAACTTAGTATGCATACCCGTATGCATACTGGCGTGAGTTCATGTCCGAAAATTCATCTGAGTTTGGAAGGTATGTGTTAGAGCATAGCTCGGTTGAACCCACCAAGCGTTGGTATGTCAAGTTTGGTTGTTATATTTTAGTGAATCAAAACTCATTTTAAAAGTCGCTTGATTATGTACTAGAGTCAACTTCGTATAGGTTAGCTTGAAAGTATTAGGATATGAGACATTACAAGTGTTGCGAAGACTTGAAGAAGTGAAGAAGTAAGAAGCTACAACGACAACATCATCCTTCCACTTGAGGTTAGTGATATTTGACTTGAACTGTTTCATTCCCTAACGTATCTTTCCAGTCATGCATATTGAAAACAAAACTGCGAAGCATGAACACTCTAGATAGACATAGTATTAAGGAATACAATACGAGGTTTATTGCTTAACCATTGTAGATAAGACATCGACATAATTGTTTGAATGCTATTGTGATTATGTATGGGTATGAGGTGAGGATTTCATCCTAGGAAACAATGTATATACATGTGTTTTAAGGAAGTAAGTTCATAAACTTGTTTATGAAAATAAAAGGAAATCGCCAGGCGTTATTGGTATTGTTATTCATTGCATATCTTGTGAACAACCAATATGTGTGATTTAGTATAACCGTTCATGACTTGTTTGTGTTCTTGGTAAAACTATTCACAAAGGCCTGACTATGTATTGGTATGACTTTTATTAGTGAAACCGAACTTAAGTAATCACCTGAGATGGTATGATCGAGTTTGTGATTTGTGTATGACCAACTCTGGGTAAAGGGGAACCGATCCTATGAAGAGGTGCAACACATCACAAAGGGGAATCGATCCTTGTATGAGGTGCACCAAGTTTTTAGCAGAAAGGGGAACCGATCCTATGGACATGTGCAACACATATAAGTTAGATACCATATATATGTGGGGAACCGATCCTAGTACCTAGTCAATCGAATTTTGGGAAGCTAGTGTGACTATGCACAGTACTCACATGGAGGTAGAACCGAAACTTGTTTTGGTAGAACCGTGAAACCCATGATTTGTGATTGAGTGTTTCTTGATCAATCACATAGTTCTTGAAAGTCAGATGAACCAATTCTAAACTTGTTTGGAAGTGTGGCAATTCGGTTTCAAGGTTGTAAGTATGAAAGAGGACTTACAAAATAAGGATGTCGGCATCCTTTGAACACGTGCAGTAATGTTTATCTTTATTGTTCAAAGTTATTCCTTAATAGCTACAGGAAGGAAATCCCAGGATCGAAACATAAATAAGTTAAGAATCTTTTATTTAAGGTTTTTAATTTTATTTTAGGAAAACGAGAATTAGTAATGTGCATTTACTAGTTGAGATTTTCCAAAGAGATTTTCGGTCAATATTTTGGACAGAGCATTTCCAGGAATTATGGAAACCGTATTTGGAATATATTGAATATCTTTGAGAATATTTTCGGTTTTGGAAATTCCTTGGTGTCCAAACTTCCTTGTCTATAAATACTTGAAGTTTGCATTTCTAGCAAACTAATCCTTCGTAACAGCAAACTTCCTCGGTTGTGTTGTTACTGGTGTAGCCGCCTATTCGGAGAGGAGAGTAACCTAATTAGGCGAAATCTCTTACGACCGCTCAATTTAAAGTCTTCTTTGGTATTGAGAAGCTCTATTAGTACCATTGGTGGGAAACTAGATAATTGCGGTTTATCTTGTGTTTTTGATTGATTTGATTGACTAACGGTGGTTGAACTTTGATTGCACCTAGTTTGTTTATGCTTAAGAATCTTCTCTTCTAATATAAGATTCACTCAAACTAGATCGAAGTTTCAACATGGATCTTTAGACCGTCGTTAGATTTAAAGACGATCTTGTGATAATCTATTGTTAACAGACTCCGTTCTGTGCGTGATTGATCACACGAGATTCAAGTTGTTGTATGCAGGTGTTTATTGAAGATCTAAGAAGATTTGAAGACAAAGAAGATATTGAAGATTTCTGATTGGGGGTTTATAATCTTTGGTGTGCACAATACTTGTTTCGGTATAAGAGGATCCAACTATAATCGGTTTATCCTTGTGATAGATTGGATTGAATAGTTGTGTAGATCGGCATCAATACAATTCTTTGTGGTTAAAAGTATTGATTGCAAAATCTTAACAATTACCTTTGGTAGTTGAACATAAGATAGATCTAAGAACCTGACGAAGGAGTTTATTGAGATAAACAGAAGAGCTTTTGTCGAACTCACATCACTTGGTTGAAGAGAGTTGATACCAAACAGATTTGTTGTTCCTTTACTGTTTGGAATACGAACCAAAGGAATTATTCCAAGTACGTGACTTATTCATAAGTTGGAGGCGTGGTAATACAGATGGAACTAGGTGAACTATAGGTTTAGTTGCTTGGTCTCAACTACACGAAGTTGGTTTAATTTTGTGTAGCGGCTTAATCCTGAGAGTATTCAATTCTGGACAAGGTCCCGGGGTTTTTCTGCATTTGCGTTTTCCTCATTAACAAAATCTTGTTGTGTCATTTGCTTTTATTTTTCGCAATTATAATTGTTTGTTATCATAATTTAAAGTAAATTACACAAACGTTAATTCATATTTACTTGATAGTAATCCTATTTTGTTTAGTTAAGTCCGAACCTCTTATCAAGTAAACATACTTCGTTGTTGTATTATCTCGATCTCGTATCCATAGACGATCACACGAAGTGTGAACCGATTAGTTGCATTGTCCCGACTCAGTCCATAGATAATCACTTTTGTATAAAGGACTTATAGGTAGGAAAAGGTTTATCTTGAGGTATATTTGGGTACCCTCGCCTTTTCAGTATGCGTACACGTTCGCATACTGGCGAACCCAAACTTAGTCTGGCCACTTAGGTATGCGTACATGTTTGCATACTTGAGTATGTTATCTTCTAAAATCGCTTTGTTCATGATAATACATTTATAAATTAAGGAATGCAATCTTTTGCAAACCGTGGCTATAATGTTCATGAATTGATTCGGGCGAATCATAATCGATTTTGCTTCAATTGTGTCTTATATACTTCTATGAGAATATAAACAATTGAACAACTCTAGAACTAGTTTCATTTGAGTCATTTGAACTAGTTATGGTTAAGATGAATAAGGTTGACATGAAAGTGTTCATATGGCTAACTTCAGTTAACTATTGTTGAGCCAACAAGGTGTACAAGTTTAGGTACGATTGCAAACCATGGTTTGAAGATTATATAAGGGAGAACTCTAGCAACTGGGAAACCTAATCCCTACACCTCCTGTGTGATACTAGTTGCGACTAGAGTCGATTCTCTTTTAACCTAGGTTTTTCTAAAACCATTATAGGTTAACGACTTGAAGACTTCATTGGGATTGTGAAGCCAGACCCAATTATTTTCTCTGTAGTTTCGTGTTCTGATCTTGCCGTTTTCTATCGTATTGAGTACTATCTTCTCTAAGATTTGCTCGAGATTTATTCTCCGATAGGCAAGATAAAAAGTAGTCACAAACATCTTCGTCTCATCGTTTGTGATTCCACAATATCTTGTTTCGCTACCATTCGATTAAGATTATTGTGAGGTGATTAATATTACTAAGCCGTTCTTCGGGAATATAAGTCCGGTATATCAATTGGTTCCTGTTCACCTTGATTTTTCAAAAGACGGAACAAAACTCATAGGTATTTCTGTGGGAGACAGATTTATCTGTTCAATATACTTTTTTGTGTGAGACAGATTGGTTTATTAAGTCTTCGATTTTGGGTCGTAACAACTCTTAGTTGTGGGTGAGATCAGCTAAGGGAATCAAGTGCGTAGAGTCCTGCTGGGATTCGAGGCGTAAGGAACGCGACTGTACCTTGATCAGTGTGAGATTGGTTAGGGCTCAACTACATTCCAGTCCGAAGTTAACTTGGAGTAGGCTAGTGTTTGTAGCGGCTTAATACAATGTGGTGTTCAAATCTGGACTAGGTCCCGGGGTTTTTATGCATTTGCGGTTTCCTCGTTAACAAAACTTCTGGTGTCTGTTTTATTTATTTTCCACATTATATTTTCTATATAATTGAAATATTACAGGTTGTGCGTAATTTCAATCAATTGTGAATCCAACCTTTGGTTGTTGATTGAATTGATTAACACTTGTATATTGGTTTTTGATACCGTCCAAGTTATTTATTATAATAATCAGGCTCACAGATTTCTATCTGTTTGATTTGCTAATTACATTAAGAAACAGAGATATAAATCTTAGATATATATTTCTTGATTGAGCTCGCTTTATTAGTTGGTGGTTGCAGAATTATATTGGAGTTAGTCCATATAGATTGCCTAAACGAAATATTGGGTGTGGTTGTTAGACCCCCGCTTTTTCACAATGCATAGTTAGAAGCGTCGGTCTCAACTTCAAAAGTACGCTGTAAGTTAGGAAATACCAACACTAGTGCTTCTGAAATCATCCTTTTTAGTAACTGAAAAGCGTCTTCATGGGTTTTCTGCCATTCGAACTTTGCCTTAGCTCCCGTCAAACCATGTAATGGTCCTGCAATAGTCGAAAAATGCCGGATAACGTGCAAGCCCCTAAGAAACTCCTGATTTCAGTTACAATACTAGGTCTAGGCCACATAGTGATCACTTCAACCTTCCTTAGATCAATCTTCCGTTGTCCACCACCAACAATGAATCCGAGATACACCACTCCTCCTTTCCAAACTCACACTTCTTTCCGTTCAACTTCAGCTGACCTTCATGTAACACTTTAAATACCTTCTCAACGTGACGAGATGCTCTTCCCAAGTTCTGATGCATATTAGGATATCATCCAAGTAAACAATCACAAAATCTTCTATAAAAAGTCGTAACAAATCATTCATCAAATGCATAAACGTCGTTGGAGCGTTACACAGACTAAAAGGCATCACCAACCATTCGAACAAGCCTTATTTGGTTTTGGAAGCAGTCTTCCATGTATCATCTTCTCGGACTCTCACTTGGTGGTATCCGGATTTGAAATCTAACTTTGTAAAGACTCGAGATTTTTCCAACTGATCCATCATGTCGTCTATCCTAGGTAGAGGATAACGGTTCTTGATAGTGATCTTGTTCAACGCTCTATAATTTATAAACATACGCCATCCTCCATCTTTCTTTGGTACCAAAAATACCGCTGATCCACAAGGTGAAGCACTTGGCACTATCATTCCTAATTTTAGAAGTTCCTGAATTAAAAGTCTGACCTAAACTCTTTCGACTGAATAGAATGAAACCTATAAAACAACCAGCTACTATCATTTCTTCATTATAGATTGAGATATTCTTTGAACTTGATGCACAAAGAAAGAGAATGGCGGCAAATAAAATCTTTTGATCCTTCATATTAATTTTTGTTATTTTCCCTTTCGGCAACTTGAACGGGTGGGGAGTAACCGATACAGTTTCACGTTCTCTATGGGAATTCCCGTACCCAGTAACTAGCTAAGCCGAGGCTCTTTAGAGACTCGACTGAAAGGAGAGGAACCCGAGAACCTAACACCCCAAAGATTCACGCTTTATCCAGCTCCTGCTGTTAGCAAACGAGATTTAACTTGTTTTTTAATCTCATCAGATTCCTCTACGGATGTGCGATAAAGACCTACATTATGAAGAGAACTCTCTCTGAGTAACATAATTTCATGCTCCACACTCCTCTTTGGCGGTAACCCTATGACATCAGAAAATAAATCCTTGTATTTCAACTTCAACCTTTCTAGGTCGCCTTCTTGTTGTGCAATCAAGGCTTGCCAAACAAACTTTACTCGGGTTCTCCTCAAGAGAACGGATCACAAGGAGAATGAACTTTGTTCTAGCATTCACCAACCGTTTAGCCTGAGTGGTTGTGATCAAGCTTTCTCCCTCAAGAGGAGAGTCTACAGCCCGAATCACAAAATTTTCTCCATTCTTGGTGAAGGTGTACTTTTGTTCCCTCATGTGAAGAGTTGCTTCCTATCCCATAGGTAAGGACTACCTAGTACCACCTGACAAACATCCAAAGGCACTACGTCGCATGTAACTTTGTCAATGTATGACTCATCAAAAGAAAACTTGAACGTACACTGCTCTCGAACCTGTAGCCCTCCTTCCTTTTGAAGCAACCCTAAAGGATAGGGTTTCGGATGTTTGAAAGTCTTCAAACCCAACTTCTGTACCAAAGAATGTGAAAGAAAATTCTTCTGACTTCGCGGGTGTTGATGGTGGTTTTTAGTTCATGGCTAAATTGTGAAGCCCTGTATTTAATGTGCCGTCATTCTGCAAAGAAACAGACCATTTAAAAGTAATGAGTTCCTAGGCCCCTTTACTCACATATGTATTGAGCAATTCATTATATTTATATATAAAATTTATCCAGAATGGTGCGTGCAGCAATAATCCCAAATATTCTATAAATTTTGTCTCCTTCCTGCATTACTCACTAATGCATGGCCTATCGAGTACTTAGCCATGTTCCCCGGCCGAACTCTTAATGTTGACATGACATGAATTAATGTTCGCTCGCAGCTGAGTAACATGAATTTCCCGAAGTGTCAGGATTAAAGATGTGCACAGAAGTACTCAATCAGAAGCACGCAAAAGTTATGCTGGTCTCTGAAACATAATTAATGATTTTGTATGAACGCACAAAATTCATGAGAAATTGATTGATTTTGTGTCAGCCCACAAAATTCAATCTTTATAACCTAATTTTATTAATTTACAAAAATTAAGTCTTTTATGGCCTGCGTAATATCTCGAACCCCATTGGTCGAAACTAAACCTAGGCAAGCTAGGAAATTGATCTGTCGTGGACTAGTAGGAGCAAAATCCTACCAAAAGTAGAAAACAATAAATATAGAGAAACTGCGGCAAGTAAAGGCAGCAGCAAAAGGAGACGCGACCACATCGCTTGACCGGCCAGTTTTCCCTAACAGGCGCTGCCCGTGGCCGGCCCCATATTACTGCCTGCTGGCCCCTCTTTCTCATCAACCAATCAAATCGTTTTAAATGCGCAACACACGCTTTTGATTAAAAGTGGAAGTTGGCTAGTCGCACAATTAATTCCTCAAGGAATTAAACATAGGCTTCCCATGTCAGTCTCAAAACGATCTCGACCATGCGTTTTCGCCAGCCAATTCGACGAGCTTGGCCTTCTCCTAGCGTAGCTAGACAAGCTCCATGATACTCACTGGCGGGCCCACTGCTATTCCGACCAATCAGAATTCTTATAGCACGCCGACAACAACCCTAACCGCAATCCAAAAATAGGCTAGCCGCGCGGTTGAAAAAGGTTTCAAAAGAGTTAAGACCGCATATGGCAGTCTTAAATCAATCTTGGCCGTCCAACTTCGCTGGCCGAATAGACCGGCCTAGATTTAATTCTAATCAATGAGAAATATACATATGTTCACCAGCGTCCTGGATATAACCATGGCCGATCGAATTGCTCCCAGCCCGCAGCTAACATCTAAAACCGTTAGCTTAAAACAGGTTGGCCACACTGGTAGGCTGGTAAAAGACGTTTCGCCTACGTGTTATACTGCAAGTGCACAATGCCTATTGGAGGCAGGGGCAAGTACGGGTCGATCCACAGGGAAATGGAGTGTGTGAAATTGATTCTAGAGCTTTACTAAACTGATTTTCTAGAGAAGTAATACAAATGTGAGCTGTTGGGTGTCGATACGACTAGTTGAAGTTGTTGTGACTCTAATTTAAGGCAACAAATGAACAAAAGGTCTTTAATGAGATGGTTGAGTGGCACTAGGGTGATTGAATTCACTCTCTAATCCTATGCTAAGGTAATGTAAATTATCACTTTGTTCTTATGCCTTCCCTTGAAGGCCTTAGATGAATAATTGTATAACTAAATCCCCTTACTTACTCCTAGTATCAATGGTCTTCTTACAATACCATTGATCACAAGCAAATTTAGTTCTCTAGCTAACTATTTTCCTAAACATTACACACAATAAGAACAAGCTGAGAATTTGATTAATTTCACATTAGATAAGAGAGTTTCATCTGCACCCTAGCAGAGTGATTTAGAACATCATGCAAAGCTCAACAAACTTGAAATTAAATTACAAAATTAAACCCTAAAAACAGACTTCGTTCTCTCTCATGAAGAACACTCAAATATATACCTCACAATCACTCAAACTTACAATTAATGAAAAACCCAAACCTCTTTTCTCTGCTAACTCGTCTCCGACTCCATTGATTTGATGTTGGAAAAAACCCTAGCTCCAACTATCTCTAACTTAGCTTCTAGGGTATGGAGAAGCTATGATAGAGATAACTTGAGATAGAGTGGCGGAGCAAAGTGCGACTCTTGTGTCATGTTGGTCTGTGTCAGGGTAAGGAGATGGTGGAGGTGGTGAGGTGGTCTGCAACTGGTATGGTCGGGGGAAGGGGGAGAGAATGGGTTTCTCTGAAAGTGTCAGGGGAGAAAGAGAAAGGGAAATGAGAAATGGGTTTTTTGGTTCGATGGGTGTAGGTGTAGATAGTTTGGGTGTGAGGCGGGAGCAGCAAGAGATGATGTGAGGGATGCAGCGACCGTTGGATGCAGAAGGGTCAGATATCACGGCTCAGGGTGAAATGGGTTTTGGATTCGGGTCATGGGTCGGGTCTTGGATTGCTCAAGCCCATGTCTTGTAAGTTGGGTTGCAACTGATGCGCGCGCGGGCTTTGGCTTTTTGCTCCATAGACGCTCGTCTCCAAATTTCTGCTCTTTTGGCTCCTCAATTTCTCCTAACCTTATTTACTACCTAAAAACACAAAATTAATTAGTACAAGTATTTATTCTTGAAAACAGGGAAAATACAGAATTTGGGATAATATCTGATTTCTGAGCACAAAAAATGAGTTAAATGCCAATAAAAAGATATAGCAATATGCAATATTTGGCACTCATCAAATACCCCCAAACCTGAATTTTACTTGTCCTCAAGTGAAACAGAAATTAAGAAATCCTAACTATACCACTGTCGCTGGTCTCTCGAATGAATTTAGCGTATGCACTAAGCCTTTAAACCCCTAGGTGTCCTTAGTGGACGAGTTGTAGTCTCGTGAGGGTTTACCAGAGGTGTACCCACAAAACCTTCTCCAACTTCAGAGTGTAAAAGAGTCTCAAGCATCCAAGGAGCTATGAGGACATAGAGTTTCGCATGCTAGTAACACGAAGTTAGAACTACCAAAGAACGCATTCTCATCCTTAAGAGTTGAGCGAGAAGTAACCATACCATATGAAAGAATTCGGATTCGATAGTGATCACAAGCCTCGACTTCTGCCTCACCAATAAGGTTTTATGATAATTGCACTCAAAAAGATCGTTTTTTTAGTCTCTCATGTGTGCAGGCAGGAATAAAGAGAGAAATCCTGCACACGTTGAAGATGAGAAGGATAACCTTCCGAAATAATTTCTGGAGACTCCACAGAGTTGTGGACAAAAAGAATCTTTTTCTGATAATCTCTATGAAAGGAAATCAACCATTAGCAAGGATGGGAGCACTCACTTACCTTCTCACCCGATCGGCAATTAATATCACTCTCTCAGCATGCATAGAAACGTCTTCAATCTTCGGTCTTCGACTGTTGATGATGAACTTCTGAACTTCACAAAAACTTGACAAACATTTTTTTTTTTTTAACTCAAACAATAAAACAATAACACTCAATTTTATACAACTTGTATTGTCTTGATTTCATAAACTTCACGAATTCTCATCTTATTTTCTTTTCTTTGTTGCATGTAAACCTTGGACTATTTCAACTTCTCTTCAAATATTCTGATGATGCTCCGCTTGATGACGACGATGTGTTTCTATGAATCTGTTGATGTTGTTGAGAGGGAGAGAGTGATGCTAACTGCAAATCGAACTACAAGAAGGAGTTTTCATCTTTAAACGTCACCCTCATGATTGACGAAATTAGCACTCAAGAGATCAAAAATAGTCTTTGAAAGTGGTGCGAAGTTGGGTAGCTCACCATTCCTACCCTAATTGACGTACGGTGACACACACTCTAACAGATTTTTTAGAAAGTCACAAAAATGAAGGTCGATGCCTCGCTTGATGTAAAAATGGGTAGTCTCCACTATGGGTGATCACAATTCTACTACCGAATATCTAAACAACACCTAATTCGCCCTCCGGTATGGTTAAATCCAACTTTAACGCTCTAATCAACTAAGAAACCCGATTGTTTTCTCCAAGACTTCCAAGTTCTCGTTATTTCGGTCGACTCTCTATGTAAACATAGCTAGAAGCATGCTAGTGATTCTAAGATCTCTAAAAGTTGGAGGTTTTTATGCAAGTATTTACAAAGAGTTTTGATTTATTTTATTTTTTGATATAAAAGACTAAAAACTCTATATGCAAATGCACCCCCAAACCTAAATCAAACATTGTCCTCAATGTGTCAACAGATGATAATAAATTAAACAGTCACATACCATGAGAACTATGTTGAGTAAAGAAAAGGGAAGAGATTACCGGATGTACAAGGATGTTGCTAAACCAAAGGAGGATGAATGCTTTGAAAGCAAACAACCAGAGCGCAAGACAAAAAGATTGGTTAGCACAAATAAGAACTATGCAAAAAGAAAAAGAAAAAGGGAAAGAGAATGGATTTTGAGTCCATATGTATGTACACAAGTGAACTAGTCTAGTCCACATAGATGGGGTCTTCTAGGTCGACGGTCTCAACTTCTGGTGGAAGATGCTCCAAAAATGGTTTCAATCTCTGACCATTGACTTTGAAGATGTTCTTGGTTGCTGGGTTTTCAATTTCAACAGCTCCATGGGGGAAAACGGTACGTACCAAGAATGGTCCTGACCATCGAGAACGTAGCTTTCCTGGAAACAAGTGCAATTAAGTGTTGTACAATAAAACTTTCTGACCTGGTGTAAAGGACTTGCGCAGAATGCGCTTGTCGTGAAACACTTTCATTCTTTGTTTGTACAATTTGGCACTATCATATGCATCATTTCTCAATTCTTCTAACTCATTGAGTTGAAGTTTTCTTTGGGTACCAGCTTTATCAAGATCAAAATTCAGTTTCTTTACAGCCCAATATGCACGGTGTTCTAACTCTACGGGTAGATGACAAGCTTTACCGTACACTAGTCTGTAAGGAGACATCCCAATGGGAGTCTTGTATGCAGTTCTATAGGCCCACAAAGCATCATTTAAGCGCAAAGACCAATCTTTCCTAGAAGGATTGACAGTCTTCTCAAGAATATGCTTAATTTCCCTATTAGAAACTTCTACTTGGCCACTGGTTTGAGGATGGTAAGGTGTTGCTACCTTATGAGTGATTCCATACTTGCGCACAAGTGATTCAAAGGGTCTATTGCAAAAGTGACTACCTCCATCACTGATTATTGCTCTAGGTGTTCCAAAACGGGAGAAAATGTTTTCCTTAAGAAAAGAAAGAACAACTTTATGATCATTTGTTTTGGATGCAATGGCCTCTACCCACTTAGAGACATAATCAACAACAACAAGAATGTATAACTTACCTTCATAGTTAGGAAATGGACCCATGAAATCAATACCCCACACATCAAACAGCTCAACAATCAAAATGGGTTGTAAGGGCATCATGTTTCTCTTAGAGATACTTCCTAATTTCTGGCATCGGTCACAAGCAACACAAAAAGCATGGCTATCCTTAAACAGTGTTGGCCAATAGAAACCGCTCTGCAAGATCTTTGCAGCAGTTTTCTTGGCACTAAAGTGGCCTCCACATGCATGGTCATGACAGAAAGAGATGACGTCCCTTTGTTCAGAATTGGGGACACACCTCCTAATGATTTGGTCTTGGCAAAGACTTAAACGAGATATGGGTCATCCCAAAGGAAATGTTTAACTTCAGCCAAGAATTTAGAACGGTCTTGTTTAGACCAATGCAAAGGCATTCTACCTGTAGCAAGGTAGTTCACAATATCAGCAAACCACGACATTTCAGACACAAGCATCAATTGTTCATCAGGGAATGACTCTCTAATGAGCACGGATTCATCAGCGGATTCAACATTCAACCTAGACAAGTGATCAGCAACAACATTTTCTAACATTTTCTTATCTCGAATTTCGAGGTTAAACTCTTGTAACAAGAGTATCCATCGAATTAGACGAGCCTTAGCATCTTTTTTAGACAAAAGATATCTCAATGCAAAGATGGTCGAAATATATGATGACCTTAGACCCTATCAAATAAGATCTAAACTTATCTAATACAAACACAACAACTAGCAACTCTTTCTCGGTTGTGGAATAATTCAAATTGAGCATCATTAAGTGTTTTACTAGCATAGTAGATCACATAAGGAAGTTTGTCTACTCGCTGGCCCAAAACAGCTCCTACAAAGATAGTCGATGCATCACACATAATCTCAAATGGTAATGTCCAAATCGGTGGTCCACTATAGGGGCAGATGTAAGGAGAGCCTTCAGTTGATCCCATGCTTCCTTACAAGCATCATCAAAGACAAATGCAACATCTTTCGCAAGAAGATTACACAAAGGTCTTGAAATTTTACTAAAGTCTTTGATGAATCGGCGGTAAAATCCCGCATGGCCTAAGAATGATCTTATGTCCCTCACAGAACGAGGTTGAGGCAAGTGTTGAATGAGATCAACCTTGGCTTTGTCTACTTCTATGCCTTTTTCCGAGATGATATGCCCTAGAACAATGCCCGAGTTAACCATGAAATGACATTTTTCCCAATTCAAAACCAAATTATTTTCCTTACACCTAATCAACACACAAGTGAGATGATGCAAACACTCATCAAAAGAAGATCCAAACACAGAAAAATCATCCATGAAAATTTCGAGAAACTTATCTACCATGTCAGAAAATATGCTCATCATGCAACGTTGAAAAGTAGCGGGTGCATTACACAACCCAAAAGGCATGCGGCGATAAGCAAATGTTCCATAAGGACATGTAAATGTGGTATTTTGTTGGTCTTTGGGTGCTATGTGAATTTGGTTGTAGCCCGAATAGCCATCTAAGAAACAATAGTGACTATGCTTCGCCAACCTTTCCAGCATTTGGTCAATGAAGGGAAGGGGAAAATGGTCTTTCTTTGTTACTGTGTTCAGTTTCCTATAATCAATACAAACTCGCCACCCTGTGGTCACACGGGTGGGGACAAGCTCATCCATCTCATTTTGAACTACAAGAATGCCGGACTTTTTGGGTACCACTTGAATGGGACCACCCACCGGCTATCTCGGAACTGGGTAAATGATACCCGCATCAAGCAGTTTCAAGATCTCACCTTTGACAACATCTCTCATATTGGGGTTAAGTCTCCTTTGCATTTCCCTAGATGGTTTAGTGTTTTCTTCAAGGTTTATGTGATGCATGCAAATTGTGGGACTTATACCTTTAAGATCTGAGATGGTCCAACCTAAGGCTCCTTTATGTTCTTTAAGTACTTCTAAAAGTCGACTTTCCTGTTCTGTGTCTAAACAGGATGCAATAATCACAGGTAAGGTATCAGAAGGACCTAAGAAAGCATACTTCAAGGTATCAGGTAATGGTTTCAAATCAAGCTTAGGTGGTACATCAAGAGGTGGGGCAGATTTGGAATCAGAGAGTAAAAGGGGTTCCACTGCATTCTGCCATTTAGCAATATCCATGGGTGGAACATATTCAAGCAAAGAGTGAATTTCCCAAATGTACTTAGACTCAAAGAGATCTAAGTCAAAGTTATCTAAACATGCTTGCAAAGGGTCCACTGACAAAATGTTGGGCAAAGAGTCTTGGATCAGACTCTCGATCATGTTAATCTCATGCAAGTCAGTATCATCACAATCAATGGGTTGTTGACTAGTGTTAAAGACATTCAGCTCTACGGTCATGTTACCAAAAGATAATTTCAACACTCCATTACGACGATTGATGATGGCATTGGACGTCGCCAGAAAGGACGTCCTAAAATCACAGAATGTGATTACTTGGGTTTTGCACGGGTTGAGTATCTAAGACGATGAAGTCCACAGGAAAGAAAAATTTATCAACCTTGATTAACACATCTTCAACAATACCACGGGGGATTTTCACGGATCTGTCCGCTAATTGTAGCGTAACAGGTGTGGGCTTTAGCTCCCCAAGGCCCAGTTGCACATACACAGAGTATGGCAATAGATTCACGCTTGCTCATAAGTCTTGCAACGCCTTTTCGACCACATGGTCACCTATGGTGCATGTAATTGTTGGACTACCTGGATCTCTAAACTTAGTTGGAATCTTGTTTTGGATTATGGATCTCACTTGCTCAGTGAGAAAGGCATGCTTATGCACATGAAGCTTTCGCTTTTGTGTGCACAAGTCCTTCAAAAACTTAGCATAGGTGGGTATTTGTCTGATTGCTTCGAGAAATGGAATGTTTATGTTAACTCGTTTGAACATTTCCAAAATCTCGTTGTATTGGTTACCCCTTTCGCTGCACCAACCTTTGTGGGAATGGAGCAACAGTGCATGACTTGGCAAAGAAACATCTATATGAGTAGGACTCTTAGATTTATCAACATGCTCGAGATTCTTTCTCTACATAGATGTTTTCTGCGGTGTTGTGTGTCTTGGTGAGTCCGATTTAGACTCGCTTGACTGTGGTACACCTACATTGTTCTCAAAAACTCTACCACTACGGAGAGTGGTGACAGCATTCGCATGACTATGTGAAGTTTCTTTGCAGGTTGAAGTGCCTGCTTGAAACACATTCTTTGGATTTTGTTGGGGTTGACTAGGGAGTTTGCCTTTTTCTCTCTCATTCAATGCATGACAGATTTGACCCATCTTAAGTTCTAGACTTGTGAAACGTTGGTCGGTAGTTTTCTGAAGTTGTAAAAGATTTGGGTCAACAGACCGACACTGTCTTCAAAGCTAGGCTTTTTCTCTACAGTGCGAGGGTGTGGTTGTACTTGGGGGTTTCTAGGATATGAGTATCCTTGGTTGTTATTTGTTGTTCCCCCTTGTACAGGTCCTTTGGACCATGAGAAATTAGGGTGATTCCTCCACCCTGGGTTGTAGGTTTGAGAATACGGGTTGTTCTCTTGCCTATGGTACAATGCATTGGCTTGCTCGGTTTTAGACTCTTGAAATGCATGTAAGTCTGGACAGCTGTCCACTAAGTGGTCAGAGCTATGGCATGCGGCACAAGTGGCCATTTCAATTTGGTCACGGAGAGTAGGGGCATTAGATTTTACATTCTTCTGCAACTCAAGCATTTCTATTCTCCGGGCCAAAGATGCCATTTTTGCATTTCCCTCAAAGTCAGACTCGATTCTATGGACATTGTTTGCTTGGGTAGTCCTTTTTGGTTCACGGATGGACTCCCACTATTGAGTCTTTTCAGCGACTTCGATTAAGAAAGTCCAATCCTCATCAACACTTTTGTCAATAAATGCACCATTGCACATTGACTCGACTGTGGTTCGGGTTCTAAGATCAAGACCCTCATACAATATTTGCACGAGTCTCCATTTTTCAAAACCATGGTGGGGACATTGGAGCAATAATTCATTGAATCTCTCCAAGTATTTTGCTAGAGTTTCGTCTTCTAATTGCACAAAACCATTTAGACTTTGGCGAATTGTCGCCGTCTTATGGTTTGGGAAAACTTTTTGAAAAACTCTTTTGTGAGGTCATCCCATGTTCCAATGGACTGTGGTTGTAGGGCATGAAGCCATGACTTGGCTTTGTCTTTCGAGAGAAAAGGAAACAATCTCGGTTTGGGGGACTCTTCGGCATTTGGTTAAAACGCAGAGTCCCACAAATATCCTCAAAACCTCTCACATGATGGTAGGGGTTTTCAAAGATCAACCCCTCTAAACACGGGTAACATGTGAATTGTGCTTGCTTTCGCTTCAAACCGACAAGCATCACCGTGCAATGATGATGCAAGAGGGCTGGCTTGCCCTAGTTGGGTACATGTAGTCCTTGAGACTACGGGGTGGGTTTGGTTCATCACCCATGGTTTCGCATTTCGATGGGCTTGGGCTTTGTTGAAGAACTTGGTATGCTTGACAATTTCGTCAAAGGATTCTAACTAGTCGATTCGTTTGGTCTCTAAAAGACACGATCATAGCCTAGCTAGCACATCGAGTATGTTAACATGCATACATCCAATTTATTTCAACACAGATAAGCACAAAATACACAAGTGACACACCAATTCAAGCACACAGGGTTGCTGGGTGTGCTGTAAATGCACAGCATAGGTTATGTGGGCTTCAGCTTGTTGTACAGCCCAGTTTATGTGGGCTTCAGCTTGTTGCACTGGTTATGTGCACAGAGAAACACAAATTCTCAAAAATGACACAGCACTGGCAGTGCACAATGCAGGTAATGTGCAGCACAGCACAGCTTATGCACAGCCCAGTTGTTGGTAGGAGCACAAGAAAAGCAAAAATTTTGTGAGGTGCACAGGGTAATGGGATGTGTTCACTCAAGGTGAAGCATGTGCTGGGTTTGTGTGTTTGAAAATCAACAAGCTATTGCTAACACAATTCCTGCTACTCAACACTCACTCAAATCCACACAAATTGCGTGTTTGAATCACACAGGTATGCAAATAACAATTTTAGCAATCTATAACACATTTGTCATGCACAGATTCAATAGATGATGCCAACGAAATTCGATTGATCTCGGTTTTCGAGAGATTAGGCACGGGATATGCGAGATATTCACGGGGTTGTGTGGTCACGGATGTACACATGCAATGGATGCAACAGGCACTTGTTATGAGGCAAAGTGGCACAGGGTTGACAGGGTATCTCAACAGAATTGCAGGCTTAACATTCAATAAGTGCAAATGACAGCAAGTGAAGATGCCTTAGCAAGTGACAGATTACAGATATTGTTACATAGGTGCACAAATTAGCAGATGCAACAGCAATTGACTAATATAGTCAGGTGACAGGGTATCAACAGGTTTAGTTGATGTCAACAAGGTCAGTTGACCCCTTTGGTTTTCACTGGCTATGATCAGGGTATGCAACACAAGTGGTTATACAAGCCTAGCAACATATTCAACAAGCTTGTCAATAGAACATAGGGCATGCAAGATGCAGGGCTGATGATGTCAACTAAGTAAGTTGATATCAACCAACCCAGTTGATGTCAGCTAGGGTTTGCAGCAAACTTGGATATCCAAGTTGCAGCTCACACTCAACATCTTCAGGGGCTGAAGTCAAGCCCAGGGCAGATGGAGGCTAAGGGTTACAGCACAGGCCTTGTAGAGGCCTAGATTGCACAGCACAGAACACACAAGGTCTCCAGATTTCAAATATTGATCAATACCTAGCAAGAGGTTTTATCATGCAATCAGGGTAGTGCTTAGGAAGGATAGCTAATTTGTTATGCAAGGGCAATACAGTGCATAAACAATGATACTCAAAATGACTTTTCAGTCATGCACATATTATAGCATTCTCGGTTAGCATGTGTATAATTCAAAGATCATGGAAATATTCAGATGGCTACCAACAATTGCGAGGCTCAGGGCTTTGCAAGGCTCAAGTTATCATGCAGTCATGGTTCACATACATATATTCATCACACAGAGCAGAGTTAGGGATTAATACCTGTAGGATCATAATATCGCGACATCAATACTTCGCGAGATTAATAAATAACGATATCGCGAGGGAGTTACAGAGAAGTAAAATAAATGACGCAATGAATGACAACAGCCAGAACATGAGAAGAATGTGAAGACTTAGCGAGATTTAGGAGTGTCGCGAGAATTTGTATATGTACACTTGCGACACTTCGCGAGTTGTTTCCGAAAATAAAGGACAGCTTAGCTGTCATCCACTGTGTACTACCCTATATAAAGGGTTGAGTCAGTCTGTTGAGAGAGAGTTCTTTTTGAATTATTAAGCAAGTCATTAGGAGAGAGAAAATTGAGAGTGATTGTAATTTCTTAGCTCTGTTCTATCTTCTTTTGTAAAACATTTCTAGAAAATAATCAATAAAATCTATAGTTATTCATCTTCAAATGGATTAGTTGAGTAAATTCTAGTGAGGGGTGTATTATGGGATTTCTTGCAACTACATATGCGCTAGAAATAAGGAACTGAGTAGAAGATCAACCTTGTGAATTGAAAGAATCAGGAGTAACAAGAAAGAAATTTCGAATAATTTTCAACAATTTACTAAAATTGAGAAATGGCTAGAAGAAGGAATGCATCAGAACAACCAACAATTGTAAGGAGAAGCGGGAGATTAGGGGAGAAAGGAGAAATGAAGTAGGTGAACCATCAAGAATAAACGCAAGAGATAGAGAAGAAGGTCAAATTCAACCACCAATTCAACCACCAATTCAACCAAAGAATAGAGTAGTAGATTATGATAGAGTGAGTGTGCATACATGGAGATCAAATTCGAGGAAGAAAGAGAGGAAGTGCAACAATTGATAAATAATGGACAAGAGGAAAGAAATCAAGAAGAGATGGGAGAAACAATTCATAGAAATGAAGAAATCGCAGCATTAGAAACGTTGAGGCAAACAATACATGAAGAAAGGCGATTAGAAGTGGAAGAACGCGCAAATTTAACAAGGCAAAACCATGAGTTAAGAATGGAAAATATGAGGTTACTGAGAATAGGAGGTCGAGAAGTAATACCAGATCAAGATCAGGATCGGTTAGAGATGATATGAGGAGAATATTACCCGTAGAAAATGTTAATGAAGAAAATCTAGAAAGAGGGACAAATCTCGGTGAAGGATGTTGCGAAAGAAGGGAAATAGTGTGTATTCCACGTCCTGAGATTTTACAGAATGTCCAAATAACGGAAATCAAGGAAATAGGCAGCAGAATGGTTTAATTGATGAAGAAAATCAGGAAGAAGGAAGAAGAATATTGCATGGGAGAGAAACACAGAGGAAACAAAAGGAGATTGAATATGACATCGAAAAGCATTATATTGAACAAGCGCGTCTAGCTTGCGAAAGGGAAAGGTTAAGTGTAGAAATGGAAGAACGGGAATTGGAGGAAGCAATTCGGCAGAACAATCATGACAATCGAGAAAGAAGGCGCGAGCAAAATCGCAACAATGGAAATATCAATGAAGAATATGAAAGAATACAAAGGAGAGCTGATAGACAACCAAGAAGAGAAAATGATAGATACAATGGTGTGCAAATTCGTGAACGAGATGGAGGAGAAAGTCGCAGAGAAAGAAGAGAAGAAAATGCTGAACAAGAAAATCAATATAGACATGAACGCAGAAGAGAGAGGCGAGCTAAAAAGACCAATAAATTCGAACCACGATGTAAATGAACAAATCTTAAGAGAGTTGGCGAGAGATGAGTGGAATGTTGAACAATAGAAGAGGAGGAGGAAGAAGACAATTGGATGAGGCCATCGAAGAAGTCTGCGAAAACCCCATTTACACTAGAGGTGCGATTGGGAGGAATACCTCCAAAGTGCGGTTTACCCGCATTAACCAAAGATTTTTGATGGAACAACTTGTGCAATACAACATATCAAAGCGTATGTAAGATGTATGTTGCAATGGGAAAATCATGATGCCATATTATGCAAATATTTTGCATCAAGTTTAACAGGAAAAGCACTGAAATGGTTTGAGGGTTTACCAAGAAACACAATCACGTCATTCAACCATTTACAAGCTATATTCTTAGGGGCATATATAAGTAACAACTCCTCGCGACCAAGAATTGAAGATGTATTTGGGCTGAAACAAAGAGTTGGCGAAAGTTTAAGACACTTAACTGTGAGATGGAAGACGATGTGTAGCGAGATGGCTGGACGAGTGGATGAAAGATATCTAATTTTATCATTCATAAACGCTATGTTCGCAACCAATTTGTATTCAAATCTTTAGAATTAAGAATACAATTACAATGACTGAGTTGCGAGAACTTCAGGAGGAATATATTGCTTTAGAGGAAAGGCAAAACGAGATGGAATGATACCCAGTTGCGAATACAAATTCAAACGCTGCGAATGCAAGTTTATTACCCAAACTGATAAACACGGTGGCGAGCACTTCGCAAGGTCAACAAGAAAGGATAATAGATGATGGACAGCCAAAGATAGTAGCCATGGGAAGCCGTGATCAAGAAGAATTTGAGAGAGAAAGGAATTACTACAACCGTGGCGGCAATAACAAAATTCAAAGACTTGATCATCCACAAGAAACTTATGGAAGTCAAAGGCGAGAATTATCATGGAGGGCGAATGCGTCACGAGTAGTATGGGAAGAAATCAAAATGCCACCATTAAATACTAGTGTTGAAAAAATATGGGAAGCTATACTCTTGATGGAAAACATACATGCGCCATGGAACATGGGGAATGAGCCACCACCAAGTGATAGAAGTCACGAGTTACATTCTTACCACCGCTTTCATGGACACTTAACAAATGACTGCAGAAATATAAAAAGAATCATCCTCGAGAATGATTGACCAAGGAAAGTTTGAGTCATTTTCTAAAAAGTGAAGAGAAAGTTCAGCCATTACCACCACCACCGAAAATGCCTGAACAAATTCAACAAAGGGAAAAGAAACATTCGTAATAGAAGTTGGATCGAAAGCTAAAAATTTGTTTTGCAACTCCATTGTACACTCTTACCGAACAATTGAAGATTTTCATGATAATGTTCTCAGTAGGGTTTTCGCGAGGGATGCTAATAATAAAGAAGTGGTGAACATTGCGAAGACATCGCAGTTAAAAGAATGGAAAATGCAGATTATTTATTTCACCGCAGAAGAGATTCCTGAAGGCAGAGAGACGCATGACAACCCATTGGTTGTAAAATTGGAAATTAATCCAAAACCTGTAGATGGCGAAGACGACGAAGCGAGAGAATTGCTTTGGGCGATCAATAGAATCTTAATTGATACGGGGAGCTCAGTAAATATTCTTTTCTACCATACTTACAAGACTATGGGGGGGAAGGATGAAGAATTGATACCTTCGACGTATAAGATATATGGTTTCAATGGAACAGCGAATAAGCCTAAAGGAGAAGTTCATATGAGAATACCCTTGCAAGGATTATCAACGGGGATTTTGTTCTGTGTAGTCGATGTAGAGTCCCCTTATAATGCATTGATCGGAAGGCCATGGTTGCACGAAATTCTGGGCGTAGCGTCGACTTATCATCAATGCATAAAGTTTCCTCATCCTAGCGGTGTCGGAATTATAAAGGGAGATTGGACGGAAGGACAAAAATGCTATGAGATCGACGTGGAGAGTTGCGAAGAGAGAGCTGCGAAAAGAAAGGGTTGGAAGCAACATTCAAAAGATGAACAAAGAAGAGAAAGATTGATGGTGGATGCCATTGATGTAAGAGGAGAAGATACATTGCGAAACAAGTGCATGAAAACAGTTGAAAATTATGATGGAAAGGAATCATTAAGAGATTTGAATGGTGCGAGAGGCGAGAGTAGCGAGGAGCAAAAAGTGTAAGAAGTGAATAATCATCAAAAAGCAATAACAAAAGCTTGTTAAGGGTAAGAGGAAGAAAAAATAATTGAAGAAGAAATATGCGAGGATCTCGCCATCAAGAATGTATGACAATTTGATTGAAGAATTGAAAAACAAAAATGATTAAACAATGTAAGATTGTGCGATAGCTTCGCAAATAAAAAAAATGAATGATTGAATGAATTAACAAAAATGAAAGAGCGAGTGAATGGGACGAACCTTTATGGCGTACACCCTAGTTCGCGAATGATATTTCGCAAGAGGCAAATGTAAGACCTAAAGTGCGTCATATAAGGGGGTATCTCTTGACATGGCTCGGTGAAAAGGTTACACCGCTCCGGAACTGAGTCATGGAGATTTGGGGCCCATGAAAGCCTATCCGGAGAGATACCTTGGATTTCCAACTATATATATAAGGTTATACCACAGTTGGACGCCCGAGGGTCTCTTCCAAGGAGTCGATGTATGCTCAAGGCGCCGGGGTACACGGTTGAGCCAAGAGTTCCTGGGCATTTGAAGTGTCTCGGCCTTCTTGGCAAGTCTTGGTATATGCTGCACTCGGCCAAGAAAACTCCACTTAGGGTGCAGTCTCGTAACCATAAACCATATAGGTATAAGGGATAAGAGGCTGCGAAAACAACTGGTTGTTGTTAAGACCGGATGGGAGGAGATAGTCTTGTATGGCCGATGTACGCCTCCTTGAAGGGGCAACCAGGGAGAAGATAAGGGCGGCACCCTCCATTAGGGAGCTGAAAAGTGTCAAAAGACGCAAATGTCATGAGGCTTTATTTTCGCAAGGAAATTTAGGCTTGTCATATTTGTGCGATGATCCTGTAGAGGCAATAATACTAACGCAAGGATAAGACGAGATCAATGGGTTTTTGCATGAAAATGTAAAAACGTCTCCTGCGATTTCGTCGTGAAGACGACAATGTCATGGGATTTTACATTCGCAAGAGTATTTAAGCTGTCATATTGTCGCAAATAAAATATCTGAGAGGCAAAAATACTTAAGAAATGATAAGACAAGGTCAATGGGTCATTACATGAAAATGTAAAGACGTCCTGCGATTTTGTCGCAACGAGGGGTGGCGAAATAAGACCTTTAATTAGGAAGGCAAAATAAGACCACACAAGAAATGATAAGGCAAGATCAATAGATTTCTTCATTTGTGAAGACGTCCTGCGATCTTGTCGCAATGATGAACTTCAACATAAATAAAGATATAGCCATACAAAAAATTGAGGAAGCAAATAAGCTTGCGAAAACGAATGTATTTCTTCAGAAAGTTACCAACAATAAGGTCAAAATTCGGAGATTTCATTACTCAGAGATAATTGATCAAATCTCTCATTTGAAAATAAATAACAGAGGCAAGTATGGGAATGAATAGGATAAAATCTTGTTATTCATTTCCACATGATAGATTTATATATTCATAATGCTGGTTAGTTGAATTACAAAAAAGAATTGCTTGATTAATATGTGCAAGTAAAGAAAACAAAGATTGAATTCATATTTAGCAATCCAAGAAATTTACAATGAGGGGTTATAGAAATAGAAGATTAAAAGGGTATATATACAGACATTACAAGAAGCGAAAGAAGAAAAAAGAAGTTATTTCTTTGAGGATTCTTCTTCTTTGTCAGATTCTTCAATTCCATCATTCTTTTCGCCAGATTCTTCTTCTTCGCTAGCTTCACTATCAGAGACATCCGAAAGGCATATCTTCGGGGAATATCATCGCGAAGACAAGGATATGAACTAAGAGGAATGCGGTGATCATTGCAAACTGTTTCAATAGTTTGATTGCGAAACGAACATCATCGTTATTAAAATTCGCTCTCAGAGCTTGCGATTGTTTCTTCAACTTGGAATATTTGATGTCGCGGAGAGAAAGGCCATTTGCGAAATGCTCTTTTTCGATTCAAGTTCTTCAATCCTTGTCCGAAATCTCCTCTAGGCTTCGCAAAACAAGTGACAATAAGTTAATACCAATATTGCGAGAAGAAAGGAGTAATAAAGTAAAAGGAATAATAAACAACCTTCTCTGTCAGATATCATATCTTTAACCAAGGCAGTATGCTCGGCATGAAGGCTAACATCAACACCTAAGTTATTCCTGGCATTATCTAGAACCTTCGCAGCCCAAGCGAATTCATCATCATTATTTATAATGAGAAGCGAACGAATTTGATCTTCTCGCTCATTAAGTATGGCATTCTGACGAAGAGATTCATCTCGTTCAATTTGTACTTCGAGAAGAGATTTTGAAATTTTGCTAAAATGCCTGTGCACCTTTATTGGCAATGCGGTCTTTGTCATCTATAAGGCCACTAATTTTCTTCCTTAAAGTTTTGGTTTTCTTATGTGAATCAAGATACATTTGTTTAAATCGGTTGGCTAAACCTAAACTAGATCTATGCTCAATCTCTAAAAGACAATATTTGGCTTGAAGTTCATTTAATGGAAAGGAATCAACTTTGTTTGACGAACTACTTAAAGATTCGTTGAGATGAGTGAGAAGAACATCATTATCCATAGGCTCGGGAAATGAATGGAGAAGAATGGATTCTTCAGAGTGATTATATATGTCTGCGAAAATAATAAATCGGCAAAGAAAAGCGAGATGACAAAATAAAGACGACTTGAAGAGTAAAATTTTTATACCATAAAGTTGTTGATTTGCACTTTGAAGAGTAGATATTTTATTCTTCGAGAAGTGGATTCAACTTCCAACTGTTGAATTTTTTCATCTTTCTTGCGAGACGTCGCAACTTCAGTTTCTAGTTCTTGGATCTTCTCTTTTAGTTGGAGATTTTTCTTTTCAAGGTTGTCGCGTCTTTTCTCGAGATCTGAGGCAACAACAAAGGAAGCTCTCCCAGACTATAAAGGAAAGTAAAGAAATTGTTAAGTTAAAGCTTATAATCGAAGTTCTGAGAGAAGCAAAGGAATATGAACATACCAAAGCATTGAGAGCATTTAAGAAACTGGAAGTCAATGTTCGGGAAACTCCGCGAAAAGATTCATCATCCTCTAACAGCGGGGCATCGCAAATTTTAGCGAGAGCTTCGCAAGTAGCAGATAAATGATCATCTCCCAATCCTTGCATGGAATCGGAGAAAACACTAGACAATTGCGCCATAACAGAAGTAGTCGAGTGATTCTCTTTCGCAGAGGAAGTACCAACCTCATTTTCATCCTCATCAGAGCTCTCGCTGGTTTGAGAACTAGAATGAGAAGAGGGATGGGTTTTCCGTTTTTAGAAAATGGAGCGAGAAGATTTATCCTTGCGAAGAGTGATTTTATCCTTGCCCTTAACCTTCGCAGCCTTCGGGAATGTCTATTTCTTCAATAACCTTCGCACACGAATGAAGATAAGAAACAAAGGCAACAATATTGTTAAAAATAACAAAAGAAAGTATTTCTTACTTCATCCGTGATCGATCGGAGTATCTCAGTACTCGGCTTTGGACGTCTACTATAACTCTTTTTCAATTTGGTAATCAAGATTTTGTAAATCTAGTAAATATAAAAGGAAAGAAATATCGCAAAAGCAAATCGAAATAGGAAGTATACCTCTTTTGCCTTTTCGGGCCATTTAAATTCCCAAGGATGATAGTCTGCGAGGTTCGCAGGAGTACATGTGAACTGCGATATAGGGTCCACTAGAAATAAAGGAACAACCCACCACTTGTCATCTTTGGAGTGCCGAGGAACATTATTTTTGCCCGAGTGCCAGTCAATGTCTTGCATGAGCAGCTTATCGGCATCAATGTTATCTTTTCTCTTCAATCGAGCACCCAAACGAGATTTATCATTTCTCATATTTATTATCGCATAATTCGCAAAGAAGTTTTCTACGGTATACTTCTCGGCGACTATTTGTAAATTTGCGAATCTAGGATCTTTGACATCATCGGGATATAAAGATCCTTTACCAGTATCCACGGTTGGCGAATTCAACCATTAGACGGATGCAGTCGCCGCTCAATTGATAAATAGCTCGCGAGAATTTCTCATGAGCAAGAATTTTATAGAATAATGGCATCTCAGGATTGTATAGAGGTATGGGAAGGCCTGCGAGGATTTGACCTAGCGAGACTATGATTTTCTGATCATTACATTGATGATCAGAAAATAATTTTGCAGAAAGTATAGATGAAGACTCTTGATCAGGAATGGTCGATAAGATGAAACCTTTCTCTTGAAATTTCTTTTGAGTTTCCTCAAAATGGGGTTTATATGTACGACCAAGTGAAGCCATTATTAGAGTATGGGAATGAATAGAGAATTGAAGATTGAGAGAAAGAAAAAAGGGAAGGTTTACTGATAGCGAAGCGCAAATTGCGGAGGAAGAAAGTTGAAGGAAAGTTGCGAGAGGGAAAATAAAAGAGAAGAAGAGAAGGGTAAGAAAACTATATATAGAGAGGAGAATCCTCGAGAAAATAAATGCATTTAATGCGAGATGGGACGTGAATGGTCAAGAATAAACGGTTGAAAGAGACGTGTCAAGAAAAGAGTGGAAGAAGAAACACCTGCAATAAATTCCGTACATGAATAAAACGGATAAAAGTGAACAATTGCGAGATAAAGATGAGCAATTGCGGCATTTAAAATATTGGTTCTCATGACATTTTCTCCTTCGCAGAAAAGACATGAGAAGAGGCAAGATGTAGGATCAGAATATCGCGACATCAATACTTTGCGAGATTAATAAATAACGATATCGCGAGGGAGTTACAGAGAAGTAAAATAAATGACGCAATGAATGACGACATCCAGAACATGAGAATAATGTGAAGACTTAGCGAGATTTAGGAGTGTCGCGAGAATTTGTATATGTACACTTGCGACACTTCGCGAGTTGTTCCCGAAAATAAAGGACAGCTTAGCTGTCATCCACTGTGTACTACCCTATATAAAGGGTTGAGTCAGTCTGTTGAGAGAGAGATCTTTTTGAATTGTTAAGCAAGTCATTAGGAGAGAGAAAATTGAGAGTGATTGTAATTTCTTAGCTCTGTTCTATCTTCTTTTTGTAAAACATTTCTAGAAAATAATCAATAAAATCTATAGTTATTCATCTTCAAATGGATTAGTTGAGTAAATTCTAGTGAGGGGTGTATTGTGGGATTTCCTGCAACTACAATACCACCGATAAAAATCGGGTTTAGGCAATTCCACTATTGTCCTGCACTTTTTCTTCTCCTCCTAGGCTTGCTCAGCAGATGTTGTAGGTACCTGCTAGCTCAGCAAAACAATCTCAGTTCCCAAAATTGCACAGTTAAAGCAAGAGAGCACTAATGCTATGGCAAAATTCAGAGCTACACCTAAGGTATAAATTGAGACAAAGGATAACAATAACTGACAACAAGGTTCAGTGATGTTATGGAGCCGAAACAACAATTGCTAGGATGCAGAGTGAGTGCAAGCTACAAATGAGTATGCTCAGGATGAATGTTTCAATGTATTGAGCTGATGATTGTGTTATACTCTAGTGCTGAGTAAGAAACAGGCATTGACAGGTGCAAACTAGTAGGCTTACTCTCTAAGCTATAGCATGTGCAAACTGAGAGAAAAACAGGTTACAAGCTGCAAGAAACAATGAGCTAGAAGAAGCACAAAATAAAACTAGCAATAACAGATGCAGAGATGTACAGGTTTATGATACAAATCATCCAAGTAAACTGCAGGGCTATAGCAAACTGAAAATTACAGGGTGAGATGCAGATGCAGAGTTTAATAAAAAGATCTGAAAAACAAAAGAAAAACTACTACAGCTAATGCTAAACCGATGTGAAGGAAACTGCAAGGGTGATTGACACACTAAGCTAACAATAAGATACAGATACAATTGATGCTATACTAACAGTAGTAGACAACAAGATAAAATCTAACACATATATACAAAAGTAAATTGAAAGTCAGTAAAGAAAGCAATTTCTCAACACAACAACACTACCAAGTCCCCGGCAGCGGCGCCAAAAACTTGGTAGGCTAGTAAAAAACGTTTCGCCTATGTGTTATACTGCAAGTGCACAATGCCTATTGGAGGAAGGGGCAAGTACAGGTCGATCCAAAGGGAAATGGAGTGTGTGAAATTGATTCTAGAGCTTTACTAAACTGATTTTCTAGAGAAGTAATACAAATGTGAGCTGTTGGGTGTCGATACGACTAGTTGAAGTTGTTGTGACTCTAATTTAAGGCAACAAATGAACAAAAGGTGTTGTAATAGATGGTTGAGTGGCACTAGGGTGATTGAATTCACTCTCTAATCCTATGCTAAGGTAATGTAAATTATCACTTTGTTCTTATGCCTTCCCTTGAAGGCCTTAGATGAATAATTGTATAACTAAATCCCCTTACTTACTCCTAGTATCAATGGTCTTCTTACAGTACCATTGATCACAAGCAAATTTAGTTCTCTAGCTAACTATTTTCCTAAACATTACACACAATAAGAACAAGCTGAGAATTTGATTAATTTCACATTAGATAAGAGAGTTTCATCTGCACCCTAGCAGAGTGATTTAGAACATCATGCAAAGCTCAACAAACTTGAAATTAAATTACAAAATTAAACCCTAAAAACAGACTTCGTTCTCTCTCATGAAGAACACTCAAATATATACCTCACAATCACTCAAACTTGCAATTAATGAAAAACCCAAACCTCTTTTCTCTGCTAACTCGTCTCTGACTCCATTGATTTGATGTTGGAAAAAACCCTAGCTCCAACTATCTCTAACTTAGCTTCTACGGTATGGAGAAGCTATGATAGAGATAACTTGAGATAGAGTGGCGGAGCAGGCGGCTACTGGTGCTGTTGGTGCTGGTGTTAGGGTAAGGAGATGATGGAGGTAGTGAGGTGGTCTGCAACTGGTATGGTTGGGGGAAGGGGGAGATAATGGGTTTCTCTGAAAGTGTCATGGGAGAAAGAGAAAGGGAAATGAGAAATGGGTTGTTTGGTTCGATGGGTGTAGGTGTAGATAGTTTGGGTGTGAGGCGGGAGCAGCAAGAGATGATGTGAGGGATGCAGCGACCGTTGGATGCGGAAGGGTCAGATCTCACGGCTCAGGGTGAAATGGGTTTTGGATTCGGGTCATGGGTCGGGTCTTGGATTGCTCAAGCCCATGTCTTGTAAGTTGGGTTGCTTCTTGTTGGGTTGCAACTGATGCGCGCGCGGGCTTTGGCTTTTTGCTCCATAGACGCTCGTCTCCAAATTTCTGCTCTTTTGGCTCCTCAATTTCTCCGAACCTTATTTACTACCTAAAAACACAAAATTAATTAGTACAAGTATTTATTCTTGAAAACAGGGAAAATACAGAATTTGGGATAATATCTGATTTCTGAGCACAAAAAATGAGTTAAATGCCAATAAAAAGATGTAGAAATATGCAATATTTGGCACTCATCACACACGGTCATAACAACCTTATTACGACCAGCTGCAACACATTATTGTCGCAAAACGATCTCGGTCGTCCGACTTCGCTAGCCGAATCGACCAGCCTATATCTAATCTTAAGCGACCAATAAGATGTCGCCGTGATCACCAGCCTTCCCTCTTCCATTAGGACCGATCGGCCCATCCACGACCTACCCGTACGGCTCCTGAACGGCTGCCCAAAGGTGGCTAGCCGCGCTGCCTACAAGGGTCTTAAATGAATTCTTTGACGGCCAATAACTGCCGCAAATCATCTCAGCCACTCAATTTGGCTAGCCAATTCAAACGGTCTAGATCTAACTTGGGCCGACCAATAGGATGTCAAAATGGCTACCAGCCATCACTCTCCTATGAAGACTGACCAGCTCACCTTTGGCATGCACGAATAGCTCCTGGAAGCTTCCTGAAGATGGCCCGTCATGCTCCTTTTAAGACATTAAGCTCCGTGACTAATTTAAACAAGCTATATACAATGATGCTTTATGAGCATCGATTATTTTAAGTTGTTTTCTTAAAAGCGATGCTTTATATGCATCGATTACAAACGATGTTTTATAAATATCAGTTTCACAAATAATTTAATTATTTGACCTAAGAAGCATTACATGTTATTTCTTGCGGCAAGTCTCATGGCTTGACTTGTAACATATGGCCACCCGCCATTCAACAACTTGCTATATATTTTCCACGAAAATACTCGAGACATCAAACGTGTCACAAACTGAGGGATGTTCATCAGGGTATTGGTATGGCGGTTTATAATGTGCGGCGTGCAACATGTCCATTATGAGAAAGTGTCAAGAAATGCGGACAGTTAGTGGCAGCAGAGAAGTAGTGGGAGTAAACCGACCCGTCTTCCCTCATAGTAGGACGTGGTTTTCAGCATTTTTACACGATCCCCACTTCTCCATCACTCAACTACTTCCACTTCCTATGAGATCAGGGTGCGTTCAACTATGACTTATATAAATAGGTTTTCAACCTATTTCAGCCAACAACGGTGATTAACACAAGTATTCATAAAACACCAAGAACTTGTAGCTTACATTCCGTAAGAAAGTTCCACATTCTGATACAAGTCATAAACAGCCACACCTTCTGAGTTAGCCATTCTGATCTCAACACCTTCTTCGCTTCCCTCCCTAATATCAACCCTTCTCCTTCATTTTGTGACCGAAGCAAGACTGGAACGACCATTTCTTGGTTTAGGCCAGAATTGTACAGATTGATCTCTCGAATCTAAAGTACTCCCGTGCAGTGCATTTGTATAGGGTTTAGATTCGTTTCTCGGCGGCACACCCAAATTTACCATTTCCAGCAGAATCAGTTTTTACCCCAAAATAACTGGCGACCACAGTGGGAGATTAATCTCTCGGTTGCGAAATCAATTTCTCAATTTTCATTCCAGTTTTCTCAAATTCAAGATGGTGGATCTTAGGGCTAAATATAATAATTAACCGAAATTCACTTCAATCACAAATCCCAACTTTCCATTTCATGATGTACCCCGGTCATCCAAGCTCTTCCAAATCCAGGAATGCTCGGAATCCAATCACCATAGAAGGTATGGCAAAAATGCTAGAGGATGTTGTCGCAAATCAAGCTGATATCATCAAACTGCAAAATGAGACGTTTTGTCTCCTAAAGTATGGCAAACCGGTTGTGGCAAGAGTCAGCAAACATTCGCTCGGAGAACGCCACCAATTTCAGAAACGATACAAAAAATGTTGAATCCTTATCTGAAGTTTGTGCCTCCGCCAGTGACAATGCCGACAGAGCACGTAGCCGTATCGGACGAGAGGGAAATGACCAACTAAATTTATCCAACGACAAAGAGTGAGCCAGTTTCACAAGGCTAATGGAAGAGAACTGCCAGGTGCGTCACAATATCTGCAAGATAAAGGTAAGAAGCCGGACTATGAAGCTTTGTTGAAAAACCTATATCTCCAGACCCTCGCAGAAGTTCAGAGAGTTGTCCAACAGTCCGCAGTTACGACTGCTCTAACTTTACTAAAAAGGGAAGCACCTGAAGAAGGGGAAATCTACCAAGTCATCTATGAAGACGAGAACTATACCAAAGAACATTATTCAGTCCAACCACTTCACATTGCTGTCACTGATGCAGGGCCCTCAAGAGAAGTTGCACTTCAACAAAATTGCCGAACTAAACGATCCGCGCCTGAGTCAACACTCGCTCAAGTCTCGACTTCGCCCTCAAAACGAGCTTCGTGTCAAAGCCTACAAGAGTTTCCACGACAACAGCCGCTAACGCGAAAGAAGCCAGACTCGAAGTACCCACGTATCCCGCTCCATATAAGAAGAGTTCTGGAGTTACTGGAAGTTTGGGGTACGAGACGGGGTGGTTCAACTGCCTCCCGTATGGCGTCCACCAAATGATCAAGAGATGTTAGATTCGAGATATTGCCACTATCACAGGTTCATCCATCATCCTACCAGTGAATGCAATGATCTGAAACGCATTGTCCAAGAAAAGATTAATTCAGGAGAATTACGCCTGGGAACCGAAGATCCTCCACTTTTCCGCGGATCGACATAAAGATATTTTCACGGCCCTAATCATCACCGTCCCCGATAGGCGCTTCTTATTTATCGAAGGAATAATAACTCCGTCTGATTCCAGAAGTTAAAAAATGGCTGGGGACTTCTCATTGCTAGAGCTGCGTCACACAATGAATTTGGATTTGAAGCAATTATTCGGGAAAATCCAGTTTTGTTTGTTGGGAGGCCTCGTGAACAAAAAAGTACTCACGAAGTCATTTCAATTTTTTTTTTTATTTTCTCAAAAAAAAAACCAATTAAAAAATCCTCACAAAGCAATCGCCTACTAGTTCAAAACCAGAAAATCAAACCATAAAAGAGGCGTCTCTTGCCTTTCAAAAAAAAAAAAAACCCTAAGAAGAGAAAGTTCTGAAAAATAAAAACATTCAAGGGAAATCGCCCAACAACGGCTCATTCTTCTTAGAGTAAGCATCCTTCATGTTTTAGAGAGCAGCCTGCTTCAACTTCTACTCCTGGGATAACTTCTCGATCTCTACTTCCTGTTGATTAATGAGATCCGGAGAGGGAACTTCGTTCATTTCAGTTTGCAGCTTTTGGATTTTGGAAAGCCCTTCACAGAACCAGAAGGTGTTAAACTCGAAGTTCACGCACATGTCCTGATGGTACTCCCAGTTTGAGACTACTTCATCAGAATTGGTGTGTCCATTCATGCCACACATGTCACAGATTGAAGATAGGGCCTCATCTACACGTTTAACCAACGAAACACGACTGTTAATTTTCTTAGTCGTTGCGATGTGTCCATGCTTTTCCCATATTTGGGTATACAACTCTGCATACTTAGATGCCACGCTGAACCCTCCAATCAACACATGATCCGCAATGGAGCAACAAATGGAGGGTTGAAGGTGGCTCCTGCAGCAGAATGTCGACTAGCGCTCCTTCAATTTCAGAAGATTCTTTGGAAACAACTGCATCCGCAGCCACAGATGTGGCGTCTACATCCTCATTAGAAGGCGCATCAACATCGTCATTGTGATTAGTCTCCATCTCAGAGTTATCTCCAGGTGCAGTTTCTTTCTGTAATACCCCCAATTGAATATTTATTTCATATCAAAGAATAAATAATCTAAGAAGAAGAACGTGTGGGAGACTCACTGACTCATCTGTTGGCTCACTGGAAGAGCTAGATTCGCTACTACACCTAGAAGTGCTTTTCTCATTACCACCGGGTCCAGAACTTTCCTCTCCTTCGTCTTCATCTTCGAGAGACTCAGTATCACCGGATTTCTCCTTTGGAGGTGCCATATTTTAGCTACGGGCAAGCCTGGCAAAAGCGTTCATGCTCCCAAGCCCCTGGTTTCAAAAAAAAAGAGGGGGGATGTTCTGCGAAGTTAGTCCAAAATACTTAAAAATTCGCTGGTATAGAAGAAACGCATACGTACCTGCATATTCGAAGAATTAAAAATAATTGGAGCTGTCGAAGTCATTTGAATGCCACTTGCACGCCTCTTTGAGCTAATTTCTTTCCCTTGGGGACTGTTTCCACCTTGTCCAGAGGGTTTTCGCTTACCCGCAGGAAGTGGCTTCAACAACTTGTGTTTCTTCAAGATCTTAGAAGTAGGCTTGCCACGTGGAACCGTCAGAACTTCCTGTACAAACTTATGAAGATCATGAAGCTCTTTCTGCCAGAATTCTTTGTACTTAGGAGTTACCACTGGTTTCCTTCCTGGAAGTAAGAATGGAAGACTTCTCTTCGTCACATAAACATTCGTGTTCAAAATAGATTCCAAGAGGTCATCCGAGGGTGCTGATGGACGACAAAATGGAACTCCATGGTCAAAACCCATTTGACGAGCGGCTCTGTCGATATTATAAGGAGTAACAGTAAAATATTCCATAAAGAAAGATGGAACATATCCAGGTATGCAGCTTCGCAGGAATATGGCTTCTCCAATACTCATATCTTCGTTATCCGAGTGTAATGTTGTACCCAAAACAGAAGCAAAAGTATTCGGCTGAACTATAGATGCATGAACCGGTGCTCAGGGACGAAAGTTAACTGCATGCACGTTATCAAAGAAATCAATGAGTCTTAGGCCAGGTTTTGGGCGCTTTTTCAACCAATGAAGTATTCTGGCATCTCCATATATGTTTTAAAATGAAGTTCAAGGATTAGGAGCATAGCCCTCAAAGTGCTACCACAAACATGCTTGGAGAAATGCAATATGAATATGTGATTCTATCTTCATATGTCCATTAGAAGCATACATATCTGCTGCCAGAGAATCCAGATGGGAATACAAGGAGCCAAGAAACAAAACCTAGGCAAGCTAGGAAATTGATCCGCCGTGGACTAGTAGGAGCAAAATCCTACCAAAAGTAAAAAATAACAAAAAAAAAAGAGAAACTGCGGCAAGTAAAGGCAGCAGCAAAAGGAGACGCGGCCACATCTCTTGGACGACCAGTTTTCCCTAACAGGCGCTGCCCGTGGCCAATCGGCCACGCCCCATATTACTGCATGATGGCCCCTCTTTCTCATCAACCAATCAAATCGCTTTAAATGTGCATCACACGCTTTTGATTAAAAGTTGAAGTTGGCTAGTCGCACAGTTAATTCCTTAAGGAATTGAACATAGGCGGCCCATGTCAGTCTCAAAACGATCAGGACCATGCATTTTTGCTAGCCAATTCGACGAGCTTGGCCTTCTCCCAGCGTATCCAGACAAGCTCCATGATACTCACTGGTGGGCCCACTGCTATTCCGACCAATCAGAATTCTTATAGCACGCCGACAACAACCCTAACCGCAAACCAAAACATAGGTCGGCCGCGCAGCTGAAAAATGTTTCAAAAGAGTTAAGACCGCATATGGAAGTATTAAATCAATCGTGTCCGTCCTACTTCGCTAGCCGAATAGACCAGCCTAGATTTAATTCTAATCAACGGGCAAGATACAAATATGTTCACCAGCGGCCTGGCTATAGCCCTGGCCGATCGAATTGCTCCCAGCCTGCAGCTAACACCTAAAACCGTTAGCTCAAAACAGGTTAGCCACACGGCCATAACAACCTTATTATGGCCAGTGGCAGCACATTATTGTCGCAAACCGATCTCGGCTGTCCGACTTTTCTAGCCGAATCGACCGGCCTAGATCTAATCTTAGGCGACCAATAAGATGTCGCCGTGATCACCAGCCGTCCCTCTTCCATGAGGACCGATCTGCCAAGCCACGACCTACCCGTACGGCTCCTGAACGGGTGGCTAGCCGCGCGACCTACAAGGGTCTTAAATGAATTCTTTGACGGCCAACAACTGCCGCAAATCATCTCAGCCACTCAATTTGGTTAGCCAATTCAAACGGTATAGATCTAACTTGGGCCGACCAATAGAATGTCAAAATGGCTACCAGCCATCACTTTCCTATGAGGACCGACCAGCTCACCTTTGGCATTCACGAATAGCTCCTGGCTGCTTCATGAAGATGGCCGGTCATGCTCCTTTTAAGACATTAAGATCCGCGACTAATTTAAATAAGCTTTATACAACGATGCTTTATGAGCATCGATTATTTTAAGTTGCTTGCTTAAAAGCTATGCTTTATATGCATCGATTACAAACGATGTTTTATAAATATCGGTTTCAAAAATAATTTAATTATTTGACCTAAGAAGCATTACATGCTATTTCTTGCGGCAAGTCTCATAGCTTGAGTTGTAACATATGACCGCCCGCCGCCTAGCTTGCGTGTGATTGGTCAAAATAGCTAGGTCTTGCAAGCCAGACCCATTCAACAACTTGCTATATATTTTTCACGAAAATACTCGAGACATCAAACGTGTCACAAACTGGGGGATGTTCATCAATGTATTGGTCTGGAGGTTTACAGCGTGCGGCGTGCAATATGTCCATTATGAGAACGTGTCAGGAAAGGCGAACAGTTAGTGGCAGCAGAGAAGTAATGGGTGTAAACCGACCCGCCTTCCCTCACAGTAGGACGTGGTTTTCAACATTTTTACACGATCCCCACTTCTCCATCACTCAACTACTTCCACTTCCTATGAGATAAGGGTGCGTTCAACTATGACTTATATAAATAGGTTTTCAAGCTGTTTCATCCAACAACGGTGATTAACACAAGTATCCAGAAAGCACCAAGAACTTGTAGCTTACATTCCGCAAGCAAGTTCCACATTTTGATACAAGTCATAAACATCCACACCTTCAGAGTTAACCATTCTGATCTCAACACCTTCTTCGCTTCCCTCCCTAAGATCAACCATTCTCCTTCATTTTGTGACCGAAGCAAGACTGGAACGGCCATTTCTTGGTTTAGGCCAGAATTGTACAGATTGATCTTTCAAATCTAAAGTACTCTTGTGCAGTGCATTTGTTTAGGGTTTAGATTCGTTTCTCGGCGGCACACCCAAATTTACCATTTCCAGTAGAATCAGTTTTTACCTCAAAATACCGGGTCAATAACAGCATCAACTAATGATGTCTTAACTTGCATCTTCACTGTGAAGAGTTGTTCCCTAGGGTCATCTTTTGAAGGTCTTTTTTTTCGCCTTTGTCATAATAGAGAGCTTTGAATTGGGTTCCGTTAGTCCGTGGAATTCTTTTAGAGTTTGAGCGACTAGTACTGCCTTCTTGGATTCTTTCCTCTGCAACCCTTTGGGTTTTAGATGAGGGTTATTTACCCAACACTTGTCGATCACGTGACCTGTGTGTTTGCAATGGGTGAAAGTCAAACCTTCCTTGTCACTAAAATTCCCTTCTTCTTTGCCCCTTTCACCTCCTTTTACAGTGGTACCTCCAGATTTTCCCTTAGTAGTTTCCTTTGAATCAGATTTCTTAAGCATGCCTTCAATGGCATTAGCTTTTATATTTTCTTCCGCAATATTATCAACTGAAAACATATTCAACTCCTTCCGTATATACTCATGGAACCCTGAAATATACTTCATATAGATAACATGATCTTCCAAGTCTAAATCCAAAACCATAGCTTGATTCTGAAATTCCGAAGTATATTCTTGCACGGTTTGGTTGTATGACTGCTTCAAGTTGTACCACTTGAACCATCTCTCCTCAAGGTAGCCAACCGGATAAAACTGTTTCCTTTCAACTGCCTTGAATCTTTTCCACGACAATACTCCCTTGCCTAGGTTTTGTCTTTGATAAGCTTTCCACCAGGTGCAATCTTTTCCTTTGAACCATATTCAAAGAAACAAAAATACGTCTCTAGACGTTTAATCCAATCATCCAATTTTTCTACATCGACACTCCCATCGTAAAGTGGAATATCAACACGAAAATCAGTTTTCATATTCTTACCATGAAGTTTAGTTGGTGTCGGACTTTTAAGAAACTCGTTGTTCTTCTTTTATTCATCCTCATCTTCTTCTTCTTCTTCTTCTTCTTCTTCCGAATCGTCTTCTTCCGAAGCTTCAGGTGAAGGTGTAATCTTTTTCCTTGTCTTCGGCTTGGGTGTATGAGAACGAATACATTCACTCAATTCCTTAAGGGTAACTTGAGTTTAATTCATGTCTGTTTGCAGCGTATCCACCTTTTCTTCCATACTTTGTGGTTCGATTTGCTTAGGTTCATCGTCTGACTTTTTCATCCTTGATACCCTTGATCTCTTAACGTCTTCTAGTTTCTCGGGTACCTCACCAAGATTTAACTAGAGATATCTAGTGAAAACTATAAACCGTGGGGATTTACCCTAAAAACTAACCTTGCTCGTGATGCCAACTTGGTACGTATTGATCTTTATACCATGGTAGCTATTATTATAGAGGCGGAATTCAGAATAATAATAGATTTTTTTTTGGTAAGTCCAAAATTGTATTGATGAATAACAAATATTTACAAAAAGTTTACAAGAAAAGAGGTCAGAAGACCCCCAAAACTTACAAACTAATAAAATCTGTAATAAAAGACATATGGATATTCTAAAGAATTTAGAAAATAAGGTCTCTCATCATAATTCAGCCCTTCACCATTTCTAAGAAGACAAACTCTTTTGGCCATTGAATCAACCCCAAAATTAGCTTCCCGATAGGTATGCACAAACCGAATTGAATCATAACTCTCTTGTATGCTACTCCACCTTTGTCTTGCAAACCAGGGCACATTAGAATTTGTAAAAGCCAAAATAGCGCCAACTGAATCAGAGCGTACCAAGACTTTTCTAACAGCCCAATTCCTAGCCCATTCCAATCCAACAATCACTCCATATAATTCTGCCAAGAAGTTATTCGTTCTGCCCAGGCCAATGCTCATGGCACCTACAAAATTGCAATCATGATCCCGCACTACAACCCCCGCACCAGCCATACCAGGGTTACTTTGGCCGCTCCATCACAACACAAAAGTAGTTCATCTCTGTCCGGTGGTGACCAAAAACATTCAATTGGAACTGTGTGCTTCACCTGCCTATGTTTCACGCGAAAAAAATTTCAGAATATCCAAGTCTGATGTTGAGTTGTGAATAAAACTCTTCAAACGGACATAATAGTCATGAATTAAATGGAAAGTTCGCTGCTTGAAAAAAATGAATACTAACTGATTTATTTTCGAAGTATGCCATATTTCTTGTCTGCCATAATTCTGATCGAATCGCCAAAATAGCCAAAAGCCAAAGATCTTTGATAATTCTACTTCTTCCCTTAGTAGATTTATAAGCATTCACAACATCATAATGAGGCCTAAGATTGAATATACCTGAAATCCAATCCCAAATTTTAGAAGCATATGAACAACACCAAAGAATATGTTCTAAGGACTCCTCTTCAACTTTGCACAAATAGCAACGACTGGCAAGTTCTACTTTGCATCTACTTCTGACTTTATCTTCCGTAACACAGGCTTCACGCAGTAACTTCCAGTTATGAGCAGCAAGATTTGGGTGATTAGTCCTCCTCCACAACATGCCGTACACATCCAAGACAACGTATTTTTTCCGAATGAGTTGCTTGGAAGATCGCACAGTAAATTTTCCATGAAGTTCAGGCATCCAAATTCTGTTATCAGCTCCCCCTTGCAAAACTGGCAGGTTATTAAGATCAACACCAGCCCGGATCAAGTTCTGAGCATGAATTCCATGTACCCGCCAAGCATTATTAACAATAATAATAGACGGAAACTTAGAAAACAGAACACAAAGTAGTAATTCGAAGAAAGGTTTCTTCTCTAGATTATGAACAAGAAAACGATTACAATTCTCTCTTTGTTACGCTCACAATCTTCTCTAAACGGTGGATCAACTTTAAACTGTTTGCTAAGCTTGCACAAGTATTGTTCCAAGCTTTCTCTAGGTTTTTTTTCTGTCTAGTTAACAACCAAACCTCTCTATTTATAGACTTCATCGTACTCAGCCGACTAGGTCTTCTATTAGGAATCTATTTCTTAAACTAAGAGTGTTTCCTAAAACAAACTCTTTCATAACTAGGAATTCTGCCCAAATAAGGTTTCCTTCCTAATATAGGATTCTTCCCTCAACTTAGGTTGAGGTATACTAAGTTCCTATGAGGAGTAGGGATACACATGTATCACTATGAATCCTATCTTCCATGGTGGTACTAAACACATTGAAATTGATTATCATTTTGTTCGCGAAAGGGTTCAACGTAGCCAGCTAATTGTTCGTTTTGTTTGCTCTAAGGATCAAATTGCCGACTTTTTTGATAAACGTCTTTCAAGAGATCGCTTCTCTTTTTTTCGCTCCAAGCTTACTGTTTCTGACCACCCGCTTAGATCGAGGTAGAGTGTTAGAGAATATTAAACTTCATCTTTATTTCCTATTGAAGTTGTATTTTTTTGTTTATAGTTTGAGTCTTATTTGTTACTAGTGTCTAACCCGTGCTACGCACCGGGACCGATGGGATCGGCTAATTTAGCGTGGCGGGGCTTCGCCCCGCACCCGTAGACAAATGCACTAATATTTTTTTTGAAAAATTTGTGATTAGTTTTATTTTTAAAGAGATAGGAAACTTTGATACCCATTAGGTGTCTTATTATTCGATGGTTTAAATTTGGTATTAGAAATTTATGTTAATGTATTGGTTTTATGGCCAAATATTAAAATAATTTAATAGAAATTGACTCCATAATTAAATTAAATTTTATTTACAATTGAACAAAATTATACACTTATTTATTTATTGATAGGTGTTGTAAAACACCTAATTTTATATCTAGTATTTATGTTTTCTTTGTATTTAATATTGGTTTTGAGTTATCAGGTGTTTTGGAGTCATTTGGAGCAAAAAGAAGTGGAAATAGCTACAAAAGTGAAGTCACAAGTGAAGAAGGGCCAAAGACCCAGTGGAACTCGTTCAAATGGAGGATTTCTAGTCATCATTTTGTAGAGGACGAGAAGACGAAGGCAATGGCGAAAGAACGGAGTCATTCAGAGCTCGTATGAAGAAGTTATGGGCGAAAGAACTCGGAAGACTAAGGGCTAAATGGTTATTTCATAGAGAAGTGCTATTGTCACCCCCGCTGTACGTTAAGGGGTAGTCATTATGTTAAGGGGCAGCTCTCTTTTGGAGGAGTGTTAAAAACAGACCAGCTGAGGATAAGGGGTAACTTGGCGTGTAATTGCTAAAGACAAAGCTACGGTTCGTTAAGGGGCACCCACTCCCTTATAACTAAGCTAGGTCGAGTGTTTCTCGACATTTAGTACAAGCACCCGAGATTGAGAGAAAGAAGTGTGCGAGCTGCTTTGAGATGAGAGTGGAGATCGATTAGGAGGAGATCGATGGGGGTTTTCTGAGTTGCCATTGCTGCTGTTGGTCCGAGTGATTGAGAGAGGTGCTGTTGAGAAATTAATTCAGAGATCCAGGAAGTTCGATTGGAGATGATGGAAGCGATGATGAATTCACGCAACCCGTATCTTACAGGGAAGAAGGAGAAATTGATGTTGCTATTGTTAAATAGATGAAGGGGGTGAATTAGGGTTATCTGAAATCAGTTCAGTTTTAACGAAGAAATGAGAGGAACCCAAAGTCGTGAACAGAGAAGTTCTTGTGTTTTTATTCCAAGACTTGCTGGTTGCTCCATGATTTTTTATCACCATTCCTAGCCAAGTTTCGATGGGTGTATGCCAAGGATTGCTATGGTCATTAGTCGATCGAATGAAGTGCCATTAATTGTGTTGGCTAGAAGGAGAAGTCATGTTGCATTCGGTTTGTCTTTGATGAACGATAAGAGCTCTGAATGGTTGATGGGTTTGTGTGTTATGCGAATCCGATTATTTGCAGGGAAGGAGTTGTGTGATCTCCAATATACAAGCAGCACACAACCTGTACCAGTGAGAAAAACGCATATAAACTGTTCGAGCAGATGTCTGAACCACGTGTCTGTGGATCTGCCTCGGTTCCTCAGGTTTCATCACTGCTGGTTACAAGGGGTTACAATGATCGGTAATATGTGTGGCTGTCGTGGATTAAGGTCACTTTGGTGATGGCAGTGAAGAAGAATGGCTGGTGTTTGAGACGGAGTCGATGAGAATAAAGAGGGAAGTCGTTGGTTGTTGATGGAGGAATTCAAAGGAGAAATTGAGGGTTTATGAATTGGGTTTCTGAGCTCGAGATTCAAGCCGGATTAGGATGAAGATGTTGGTTCGCAATGGGTTTTTATTGTTTTATAGCGAGACGGGCAGCAGAGTGAAGCTAGAAGCCAAGATGATAGGTCTACAAAGTGATGGCAAGGGAAGCAAACAATGCATAATGGGAATTCGAACTTGGAGTTGTTTGTGATGGATTGAGCTCATTGCGGATGCGGGATCGGAAGGTGGAGCTATGGTTCCGCCGAGCTTGTGCAGGTGGCATGAATGATATGGCAGAGTTAGCCATGGTTCTGGCGCAACTGAAATGCTGGTGGCTGTTTTGGTGGTTTCGCAGTGAGTGGCAGTGCAGTGAAGGCTAGGCAGAAGTGTTGCAGCTGAGCAGTTTGATGGTGGCATTGCGAGTGAGTTACAAGAGAAGCACCAGGCACGAGTTTGCGAGCAGGGGAGCAATATGGATAGTGATGCTGCAATGCAAGGAAGCGAGGACAAGTGATTTGTTTCACATGAGCCGCAGAATGAGATGCATCTTGGCGATTGTTGTGTTGGCTGCAATGAGCAGCTGGGATTTTAGTTTGATGCAGTGGAGGAGTTGGTTGGTTACATGGACTGTGTTGGAGCTCAATTTACAGGGATGTTGGTTTGTTGGTGGTATTACAGGTGACCCTGAGCTGAAAAGGAAGGCTCTGGCAATGGCTTGACAGATTGCAGCAGTACAAGGAGATGGTTGTACTGATGTTGCCGCAATGACCAGGGATTGACTTGCACCGCGCAGCCGGGTGTGGAGCCGGTGGCTGCAATGCCGGATAGTGTTGGTGCTTTTGTTCACAACCGCGACTTGGTGATGGAATGAGGTTAAGTTGCGCGGTGGCTGGTGGCGCAAAGTAGAAATGGTTGGCAGCTGCAGGTAGATGAGCATTACCTGGGTTTGGGCATGCTGGTGGAATGCAGAGAAGTTCAAAACTGAGCTGGGAAATGCTTTAACCAGTTTGGAGTCGCAAATCGTGCGAAAATGGAGCAGAGTTGGTGAGCCGGTGAGCATAGTTCCGTGTGCCGGATTTCAGAGGTTAAAGTGTCGATCGCAATATTTTAGTGAATCGCGAGGGGGGTATGAGTCGGATGCAAGAATTGATGGCCGGAAATATAAGCTACATGACACGCTTTTAGGCGCGTTTTCGCAAGAAACGAGGAATTGGCTAAAATGGTTTTTGTGAATGTGTGGACTGCAGAGAGAAGCAAAGTTGAACTACTGGAAGTGTAGAATCACCTGGTGATAGTACCTGATGACAAAGGTGGCCTGAGATATTTTTCCGGCAACGGATTCCGGCGACCGGTGACCGGATTCCGGCGATGACGTCAGCAAATCCGGCGACCAGTTTTAGACCCAAAATTCCAGGGACTTATTTTCACACATGGGCTTGGTGGACGAATTTGAGATGGGTTTGGAGAAGACTTGACCTACTTTTGGGTATCCTTTTGGGAGAGGCATATAAATAGAACTTTTTCTCTAAACTTAGAAATATCTCCATTAGGGAGAACTCATACTTTTGGTTCTAGGGTTTAGAAACATGATAGGTTTTCTCTTTCTTCTTGCTATGAACTCCTATGCCATGAGTAACTAAGTTTTTATTATTGGTTGAAGATGTAGTTGGATTTTGCAACCAAGTTATGATTTTTATGAATTAGTTTTCTCTCAATATTATCGTTTGATTTCTACGGGTTATAATAATTGCATGATTGATGGATTGCAACATGATTGAATGTTTGTTTAGTCAAGTCTAGAATTGATTGAACTCACATCCATACCTATAGCTATTTTAGGGTTTTCATCGAGCGATAACCTTGAATACGAGTAGCATGATATGATTCTAGGTTGTAGTGATACATCCTCGTAATCATATGTAGAAATTGACCTTTGTTCGAATTGTTTGCGCAATGTATTACAATTGCATTGATTAGCCTATTTCTGAAACTTAATGCTCCTAGGAATTGAACTTGATTAGCGCAAGGCGTTAGGTTATTCTTTAGGTAGATTTCACATACGCAGCCCTAATGTGTGTGTTGATAACTTTGGAAATTACAGAGTATTCTTGCAATAAGGTATTCTATGGCTTTTGATGATAGAGAGATTAAATACGAATTCTATTCATATATTCATAAACTTGTTTACAATTGAAGATGAAACCTTTATCCAATATTTCACATCCTTGATTTGCGAGTTTACTTTTTATTGTTTTGTTTTTATTTTATTTTTATTTACACAATCAGAAAATCCTCGGTGTTTTATATAGGAAACCATAACAATTTGACAACCTAGACCTCTCTGTGGGATCGATCCTTTCTTGCCCTTGCTATATTTATATTTTGAGTAGTAAGAAAGTGTAAATTTATTTTTTACGGCTGACAACCGGTCAAATTTTGGCGCCGTTGCCGGGGAGGCAACGGTTGTTAATTGTTTTTGGTTTCTTATTTTTGTTTTAGTTTTGTTTTACTTTTTCTTATTCTTTGGTTTCTAACCGAGTTTTGAGAATCGTTTCAGGTACCAATTTCTATGGACGGAGCATATTGGAGCAATCAATACGGCTGACAACCGGTCAAATTTTGGCGCCGTTGCCGGGGAATACAATCAAAACCAATCCTTTGGTTATGGTCAATATTCCACGTACCCTTTTAGTTGTTCTCATACATTCCAACCTTCTTACGGTGGGTATGTAAGTGAGCAACCACAAGGAGGGGAGACTAGTTTTACTCCTATTAATTTTTCCTCTAGTTTGGTAGATGAGATGCAACAATTTATGGCCAGCATGGAGTCAGTTTGTGGACAACCAAGCGTGGAACCAATTTCATCGACCGAATGTGCTCATAGTATGTTTGGCCCAATTTCTGATCGTAGTTATGATCATCTCCCAATTCAAAGGGAATATAATTGGCCTAGCAATACTGAAGTAAGTAATTCTACTTTTTCTTTGTCGAATGAGCTTTACGAACAAATGGAACACTATATTCAGAATTTGGATGGAACACTCCAAGAGCTTCAAAAAGGTGTTTCCACTTTAAGACAAGGCATTGAAGAATACAAGGAGGAAATGAATAGTTATGTTGAAAAAGGCGAACCTTTGGGGACTTTTGTTGATATTTGTGTAGTTAACTCAACTCTTGATCGTAATAATGATCATTCACCTATTCAAAAGGATGAGTTAGAGATAAACAACACTAAATTCAGCGAGGAACAACCTTATGTTGACTATGATAGTGACGGTGATTATGATACATTGCTTGAAACAACTCATGGTGACATCCCCTAGGAGTGTACAATGGAGTCTTTTTGGGATCAAGATGAAGACGAAGAGGAATATGTCGACACTTGTGTAGATAACTCAAGCATTGATCTTAATAATGATCAAGAGCCTATTCAAAGGGTGGAGCTTGAGGATGATACATTTTCGAGTGTTCTAAAAAAGTTTCTTATGATAAAATTTGGATCCGCAAAAGAGTATGTGCCTTACAACAAAGAGGAGTATGTTGAGAATGAGACCGTTATGACCACTATTGTGGAAGACCCAATTGAGCTTGCATATGATTGTAATGATGATGTTTATGTCGAGACTTTGGTTAAGGCAGAAACGGATGAAGAATGGTTGCAAGGTTTGATTGAGGACCATGATATACAAGAGGTGAATAATTCACTTGAGTTTTTCAAGGATGAAGAGGATTCCGTGATACAAGAGATTGTGCAAGGTTTATCTAACCCTTTGCCTATTGTTTCTTCTCCTTTACCTCTTATTGGTTTGAATGTATGTGCTTCGAGAGTATTGTTGAATGACTTTGTTTCTCGTTTTCCGCCATTAGAGATACTTGATTCTCATACTATGCAGGTTATGGAACCAGAAACCGTGGAAGTACCCGACTCATATATTCTTTATGCACTTCCAAGTGTGGACAAGAATAAGTGTGGGGGAAACTTTTACCGGTTCATAGCTTCGTTTCTGTTTTATATTACTAATATTTGTGCGAAGCTAGTGTTTACAAAACAGGTGCTATGGGTGGATCCCCAACTTTTCAGATTATTGGTGTATGGGGAATGAATCTTACAAGAAGCTAAGTCGGGCCGTCGACTTTAAAACAAGCGCTTAGTGGGAGGCAACCCACCGGTTTTGTATCTTTATCCTTATCTTTTTATTCTTATGCATTTGCTTTTATCTTTATTTTCTTGTTTTTGCATATCATTTGCGGAATTTCCCACCTTGAACCTTCTTTGGACGATTCAATTTTACATTGAGGACAATGTAAAGTTTAAGTGTGGGGGAGCATTTATATGTTTTAGTTTGTTTTATGTAAAAAAAAAAAAAAAAAAAAAAAATCAGAAAAATAGAAAACCAAGAAAAAAAAAATTATGTTTTTTTTGAACTCCGAAATCTAGAACTTGTGCCTTTAGGATGACACCATTAGTGGATGGAACCATTTTGAATGCAGGAGTTGAGGAACCAATTAACTAAAAAGGGACGAACATAGCTCATGAATCATAAATACCATGATAGTTGTTACCATATCTCGGAATATCACCATATCGCATTCTACTTTTTATTTTTCCACATTTATCTATTGTTCTCTAAGTGCTTTGGTGGGTCACTAAAAATCGACGTGTTATTGCTGCTAGGATGAAATAGAGTGATTGAGTTACTAGAAAAAGAAAAAAAAATGAATGAAAAAAATATGAAAAGAAAAAAAAAAGAAAAAAAAAAACAATAAAGAGACCGACCAATTAGACCAAAACGGAATAAAAAGACACTTGGGAATAGCAGTATGTGTGAAACGTAGTCCCTGTCTCCGTCGCCTAAACAAGCGTGGAATGCAGGATCCAAGGCAACTATCATGTACTTGCTGACAAGAAGCATGCGCTTGGATATAAAAGATCTAATCATGCCGTCTTTAAAAAAAAAAAAAAGAAATTGGATCCAGTTTGATCCAATCATATAAAAAAAAAAAAAAAAGAAATTATTATTGTGTTGAATAAAGTCACTCTTGGTTCCCTTGTATATGCCAATTGATTTGATGTAGCATTCAGCACCAAGTAGCTCAATCCAATAGGATTAGGTTCATCTTAGCGGTGACCTTCAGACAGATATGGGAAACATCGAACACTTGTGAATATTCGCCAACATCTACATCTATATCCATCTTCTTAATCTTTTCATTGTGATTGTGGTTTGTTAGTTTCCGAGTATTGTGGCTTGTTCGACTATCTAATTAGAGTTTATTTACTAATATATGAATTGAATTTGCAAGGTACCTCCTCCTGTAGTCATTTTGGATTCGTTTATTGATTTGTCACGAATAGACGGAGTTGGAAATATAGGTTTTGTAGGTAAATCTCTAGTAAACCTTCACGAGACTATAACTCGTCCACTAGGGACACCTAGGGGTTTAAAGGCTTGTTATTTATGCTAAAAGTGACCGTAGCCTCGACGACACGGAGTTGTTGTATTTTATTGTTTTGTTTGATTTGCTCGAGGACTAGCAAAGTCTAAGTGTGGGGGAATCGATAGGTGTTGTAAAACACCTAATTTTATATCTAGTATTTATGTTTTCTTTGCGAGTTTTCTTGTAAATTATGTATTTAATATTGGTTTTGAGTTATCAGGTGTTTTGGAGTCATTTGGAGCAAAAAGAAGTGGAAATAGCTACAAAAGTGAAGTCACAAGTGAAGAAGGGCCAAAGACCCAGTGGAACTCGTTCAAATGGAGGATTTCTAGTCATCATTTTGTAGAGGACGAGAAGACGAAGGCAATGGCGAAAGAACGGAGTCATTCAGAGCTCGTATGAAGAAGTTATGGGCGAAAGAACTCGGAAGACTAAGGGCTAAATGGTTATTTCATGAGAAGTGCTATTGTCACCCCGCCGTACGTTAAGGGGTAGTCATTATGTTAAGGGGCAGCTCTCTTTTGGAGGAGTGTTAAAAAAAGACCAGCCTGAGGATAAGGGGTAACTTGTCGACAGAATTGCTAAAGACAAAGCTACGGTTCGTTAAGGGGCACCCAATCCCTTATAACTAAGCTAGGTCGAGTGTTTCTCAGACATTTAGTACAAGCACCTGAGATTGAGAGAAAGAAGTGTGCGGCACTTGAGATGAGAGTGGAGATCGATTAGGAGGAGATCGGTGGGGGTTTTCTGAGTTGCCATTGCTGCTGTTGGTCCGAGTGATTGAGAGAGGTGCTTGTTGAGAAATTAATTCGAGATCCAGAAGTTCGATTGGAGATGATGGAAGCAGGTGATGAATTACGGCAACCTTGTATCTTACAGGGAAGAAGGAGAAATTGATGCTTGCTATTGTTAAATAGATGAAGGGGGTGAATTAGGGTTATCTGAAATCAGTTCAGTTTTAACAGAAGAAATGAGAGGAACCCAAAGTCGTGAACAGAGAAGTTGCTGTGTTTTTATGCCAGTACTTGCTGGTTGCTCCATGATTTTTTATCACCATTCCTAGCCAAGTTTCGATGGGTGTATGCCAAGGATTGCTATGGCTGTTAGTCGATCGAATGAAGTGCCATTAATTGTGTTGGCTAGAAGGAGAAGCTGTTGCATTCGGTTTGTGCTGATGAACGATAAGAGCTCTGAATGGTTGATGGGTTTGTGTGTTATGCGAATCCGATTATTTGCAGGGAAGGAGTTGTGTGATCTCCAATATACAAGCAGCACACAACCTGTACCAGTGAGAAAAACGCATATAAACTGTTCGAGCAGATGTCTGAACCACTGTGTGTCGTGGATCGCTCTGGGTTCCTCGGGTTTCATCACTGCTGGTTACAAGGGGTTACAATGATCGGTAATATGTGTGGCTGTCGTGGATTAAGGTCACTGGTGATGGCAGTGAAGAAGAATGGCTGGTGTTTGAGACGGAGTCGATGAGAATAAAGAGGGAAGTCGTTGGTTGTTGATGGAGGAATTCAACGGAGAAATTGAGGGTTTATGAATTGGGTTTCGAGCTCGAGATTCAAGCCGGATTAGGATGAAGATGTTGGTTCTGCAATGGGTTTTTATTGTTTTATAGCAGACGGGAAGCGTGTGAAGCTAGAAGCCAAGATGATAGGTCTACGGTGATGGCAAGGGAAGCAAGCAATGCGGAATGGGAATTCGAACTTGGAGTTGTTTGTGATGGATTGAGCTCATTGCGGATGCAGGGGACTCGGAAGGTGGAGCTATGGTTCTGCCTGAGCTTGTGCGGTGGCATGAATGATATGGCAGAGTTAGCCGTGGTTCTGGCGCAACTGAAATGCTGGTGGCTGTTTTGGTGGTTTCGCAGTGAGTGGCAGTGCAGTGAAGGCTAGGCAGAAGTGTTGCAGCTGAGCAGTTTGATGGTGGCATTGCGAGTGAGTTACAAGAGAAGCACCGAGCACGAGTTTGCGAGCGGGGGAGCAATATGGATAGTGATGCTTTGCATGCAAGGAAGCGGGACAAGTGAACTGTTTCACATGAGCCGCAGAATGAGATGCATCTGGGCAGTTGTTGTGTTGGCTGCAATGAGCAACTGGGATTTTAGTTTGATGCAGTGGAGGAGTTGGTTGGTTACAGGGACTGTGTTGGAGCTCAATTTACAGGGATGTTGGTTTGTTGGTGGTATTACAGGTGACCCTGAGCTGAAAAGGAAGGCTCTGGCAATGGCTTGACAGATTGCAACAGTACAAGGAGATGGTTGTACGATGTTGCCGCAATGACCAGGATTGACTTGCACCGCAGAGTGGCAGTGGAGCTGGTGGCTCGCAATGCCGGATAGTGTTGGTGCTTTTGTTCACACTGACTTGGTGATGGAATGAGGTTAAGTTGCGCGGTGGTCGGTGGCGCAAAGTAGAAATGGTTGGCAGCTGCGGGTAGATGAGCATTAGCTGGGTTTGGGCATGCTTGGTGGAATGCGAGAAGTTCAAAACGAGCTGGGAAATGCTTTAACCAGTTTGGAGCTGCAGAATCGTGCGAAAATGGAGCGAGTTGGTGAGCCGGTGAGCATAGTTCCGAGTGGTCGGATTTCAGAGGTTAAAGTGTCGATCGCAATATTTCAGTGAATCGCGAGGGGGGTATGAGTCGGATGCAAGAATTGATGGCCGGAAATATAAGCTACATGACACGCTTTTAGGCGCGTTTTCGCAAGAAACGAGGAATTGGCTAAAATGGTTTTTGTGAATGTGTGGACTGCAGAGAAGCAAAGTTGAACTACTGGAAGTGTAGAATCACCTGGTGATAGTACCTGATGACAAAGGTGGCCTGAGATATTTTTCCGGCGACCGGTGACCGGATTCCGGCGATGACGTCAGCAAATCCGGCGACCAGTTTTAGACCCAAAATTCCAGGGACTTATTTTCACACATGGGCTTGGTGGACGAATTTGAGATGGGTTTGGAGAAGACTTGACCTACTTTTGGGTATCCTTTTGGGAAAAGCATATAAATAGAACTTTTTCTCTAAACTTAGAGATATCTCCATTAGGGAGAACTCATACTTTTGGTTCTAGGGTTTAGAAACATGATAGGTTTTCTCTTTCTTCTTGCTATGAACTCCTATGCCATGAGTAACTAAGTTTTTATTATTGGTTGAAGATGTAGTTGGATTTTGCAACCAAGTTATGATTTTTATGAATTAGTTTTCTCTCAATATTATCGTTTGATTTCTACGGGTTATAATAATTTCATGATTAATGGATTGCAACATGATTGAATGTTTGTTTAGTCGAGTCTAGAATTGATTGAACTCACATCCATACCTATAGCTATTTTAGGGTTTTCATCGAGCGATAACCTTGAATACGAGTAGCATGATATGATTCTAGGTTGTAGTGATACATCCTCGTAATCATATGTAGAAATTGACCTTTGTTCGAATTGTTTGCGCAATGTATTACAATTGCATTGATTAGCCTATTTCTGAAACTTAATGCTCCTAGGAATTGAACTTGATTAGCGCAAGGCGTTAGGTTATTCTTTAGGTAGATTTCACATACGCAGCCCTAATGTGTGTGTTGATAACTTTGGAAATTACAGAGTATTCTTGCAATAAGGTATTCTATGGCTTTTGATGATAGAGAGATTAAATACGAATTATATTCATATATTCATAAACTTGTTTACAATTGAAGATGAAACCTTTATCCAATATTTCACATCCTTGATTTGCGAGTTTACTTTTTATTGTTTTGTTTTTATTTTATTTTTATTTACACAATCGTAAAATCCTCGGTGTTTTATATAGGAAACCATAACAATTTGACAACCTAGACTTCTCTGTGGGATCGATCCTTTCTTGCCCTTGCTATATTTATATTTTGAGTAGTAAGAAAGTGTAAATTTATTTTTTACGGCTGACAGCCGGTCATTTATGTAACCCATGCTACGCACTGGGTACGATGGAGATTGTATTTTAGGGTGTGGCGGCCCCGCCCCCTTGCACAATTACATCATAAATTTCCAAAAATCTTGATTATTTTTAATGGATAAATAAATTTGATACCCTTTGATAATCGTATATGCATAGTTTACAAAGTAATTTTTATCGCCTATATTTGGCATATATAAAATTTTAATGCCACACCAATTAATGATTCACTTGCCGGTATCATTGTAGTACAGTGGTAAAGTCACTGGGGATGATACCAATGACCTGAGTTCGAAACTCGCCAACACCAAATTTTTTACCGATCGAAAAAAAAATAATTAATGATTCACCTAGTATGTAACCCATGCTACACACCAGACTCGGGGGAGATTGCTGATTTGTTATGGCGGGGCTTCGCCCCGCACCCGTGGGCCATATGCATGGGAACATCTTTAAATACAAAGTGCATTTTTCATTCGATATACCTAAACAATCGAAAAAGTAACTGTACTTTTAACCCGTGCTACACACCAGGCCCGGTGGAGACTGCTGATTTGGCCCCGCACCCGTGGGCCATCTGCATGGGGACATCTTTAAAATCCACGTTTATGTATCATTTGAAGCTGAAAATTCAATCAACTTTAGTATGTAGATTTTTTCTCTTGTGATAACCGAAAGCAAGGGCATGGAAGTTCTGTCTATGTAGTAACAAAAAATGTAGTAACTATAGGAATGAGTCAATACTAAACCTAACGTTCTTATGAAGCATATATCTTGGGATTTGTTTAATATCGTTAAGCTTAAACATCATCACTCATCACATAAATAATCATTAAGAGTCTGTGATGGTCGGTAAAGCATCGGCTTTCATAATACTATATGGAATACTCAAAGAGTCTTCCCATGATCTGAACATAGATGGGATATATGTCCCTTTCGAGAAGGTAATATGAAATTTCAAATTTTATCTACAAAATACAGATCATCCTATACATGGTAAGCTACAGAGAAGAAATTCAATCATATAAACAATGCTCTAATATATAAATCCAAGATATATGCAATGAATAACACCACAATGAAAAACAATAACCTCCAAGCGTACACAATATAATCTTAATTACCAGAGGCGACAAATTAAGGAATTATCAAGGCAAGGTTATCCTACCTTCTTGTTGCAATCTTTGCAAGCCATATAATACCAATCTTCATTTTCCAGCAGTTCAACGATCCTTGCTTCACAGTAGCATGTGGTCTTCTGCATTACGCAAACACAGACGTGTTAGTCAATTGATTGTATCATTTCTGGCCATACGGACTTTTGGAACGAATATTATTGATGACAAAGCTCGAGTCAAATATTATAGAATGACTATGACCATATCCAGAGGCATGTTACGGAGTACACAACTGAACACCCAAGCAGATTCTCCATTGAAAAAAAAGTTGCTTTGCCAGAATCAAGGTATTCATGGAATCATAGATTATTGTATCTGCTAGAATTCACCAGTGAAAGCGAGATCAATGTGATTACTGGTTTGGAATTATTCTGTTGTTTTGTAGGTGGAACATATCACCTCTTACACCTTGTTTCTTGTTTGTTTGCAGCTGACTCAGCATCTGGATCTGAGTCAACCCCTGACTCGGGCCGAGTCAGGGGTCAGACCGTTTGTTTTGCATTTGAGTCAGATTTGACTCGACCTCTGACTCAGACATAACCCCTGACTCAGACCCATTTGAGTCATGTAACATAATACCCCTGACTCATGGAACCAAACCACTGACTCACAGATTTTGAGTCAGATGAGTTAGATCTGACTCAAAACAAACATATCGAGTCAGATCCAGATGAGTCAGGTGATTTCACTCAGATCCAAACGACTCAGATGAGTCAGGAGTAAACAAACATGGTGTTAGTCTCATGCATGGACCCTTAATTACTCAGGCGTGGACCTCCATTATATATATTATCCAGCTATCATAAGAGAACCCTTTTTATGCTACGGTAGATGCAATTATAAGCTTTTCTTTGATAATTTTTGCCCCCATTTCACACTACACGAAAATAAACTTGACATAAAGTAGTAATCTTAGTAAAAGAGAGTCTAAACATTTGTATACCCAGTTCTTGCAGGTTTGAAACATCTAATGAAATAAAAGGCGACATTGGTCTTAAGTTTGTTAATTCTGCAAGTTTGCCAATAAAATAATATTTTAAAATTTGAGAAATGAATGTTTCTCAAAGATAAGGTTAGTCGTCAAAGTAGTATCTAGTTCATCATAGGAAAAAAAAACTTTTACCAAAAGGGAAGTAGATCTCTCACAGTTGCAGGTGTTATGGAAGTCCATGTCTATTTTGGCAAGAAAATTTGGATGTGTTACCTACTCATATCAATGAACACAAAAGAGGAAAATATAAATATAAATGAGCAAGTTCACCTAACATAAATCTCTGCTCAAATCAAAGACTACTTCCATTTGCACTATATGAATATATTTCACGTATACACTTCATTTCCAAAACAACACAAAAAGTAAAGGGTCAAGGATCAGTTTGATCAATTTCTTTGCACTCGAGAAAACCATGAAGGAATCAAAAGCTCAACCTTAAATATCTGCAGTTCGACATAAAAATTAAGGATGAACTTTTGAAGTGTTAAGTGTAAACCCTAGTTTAGTATCTACAACACCAATTAAAACAGCACTATAAAGGAAGCTCTTCAAATTATTAGGCGTTAAGTATGGCATTGATAGTAATGAAGTTTCTGCGCTATATATATCCAACAACATCCACTTTATTTTATTTTATTTTTCATAAAATAGCAAACAACAACAAATAAATAATCCTAGATCCACCATGGGCATTGATTTTTACCAAGTAAGTATTTCTAGCAACTAAGTAACATAGTACTGCATATGAAAGCTCACCTTTTTGTATAATTTCATTAGGTTTGAATTTTTAAAACCAAAGATTGCCAGCTATGAGGGTGAAAAGGATCACACCACATGACCAGATCTGCCTTAGCTCCATCATTACCATATTACCTAGAAAGGAAGTAGAAGGAAAGAGTTCAAATAACACAAATAATAGAGAAATATGAAAACATCAATTGTTTGGATTTCAGGGGAGAATGAAAGAATACCAAGTCCCACTTTATTAATTCAAATTTCCCGGAGCTATAAATACCCCCTGATAAACATAATTTGGTGTCCCAGGGCCAGAGGTTGTGCGGAGTAAGCCATCTTCTTTTTTTGAAAAAAATTGACTGCAAAGGTAACATAACATGATTCCCATATTTTGAACGCCTAAAAATATTTTTTTCATCAAAATATGATTTATCGTATCATAAATAGAATTAGTTATGATAAATATTTAAATAAAGATATAGAGTGAGCGCTTTTGCGAGGAAATAATCGTTTGGATGCGTTGAAGTCTTGGCTGGAAAATTTTCCTTTGCAACTCAACTTACCCGTAATATTTTCGCCATGTTGCCATAATTTTCCAACTCAACTGGGATTGGTGGAAGTGGTGTGCCAGGTGGAAACTCCATGGGTTCAGCTCCCTCTGGCTCATTAGACCCGTCTATGAAACCTAAAAAACAAACAAAAAACATTGGATAGCTTAAACAACAGAAAAGTCAACCAAGTCGGCCAGTTAAAAAGCCCACACTCCAACCAATAAGGTCCTGTGTATAACCCACTCGATTTCAAAACAGTTATTCCTAGTTTATCTGTAACATCGAGAACAAACTGCAGACAAAAGAGTTAAAAAAATTGAGTTGATCTTATCTAGGATCCACTTCTTTAGTATTAGCAGAGAACTATTTAGGAGTATGCATTCTGGAACTAGCATGGCTTTTCTCGTTTTCTAATCTTTAACACCGGCCTGTCACACACATTTCAATAATATTGTGCAATACGTTTGGAGAAATTAAGTAAGACAATCATATGAGCTCAAAAATAGTTTAAATATATTTGATTTATTTTTGGTATAAATACAATTCAGAACCATTCTCTTCTGAAGCTAGGATACAGGCTAACAAAGATGAATGAATCAAATTTAATCCATCAACATAAATAAAATCCACGTTTTTTAGATGTTGATACCTTCTTGCTTGTTCGAAATCCTGTCGCTTGGGCAAAGTAAAACCACTCCTTCATTGATTTTTTTTTTTTTTTTGATAGGAAAAAAGATACTTTCTCTATGACATATATTAAGAATCCTAGCTGTATCTGTATTGTGGAATTTTCAATGTTTAGGAAACTGTCGCTCCTTTATATAGTAGGTTTTGAATTCTTGGTTTGCAAGAAAAACTATGGTTAAGAAACCTGTTTATGGTATCCACTAATTACGGAAATTGCATTGTTCCAGGATATCATTTCCTAATATAAACACAATTATAGTGCTATTGTTTTAGTATGGAGGACTTTCATATATACGGAACTTTCATCATCCATGTGTACCTGCTGCTATGAAATCAAGTAATTTTTTTTTTTTTTTTTGATAGGAGAAAAGTTCCATAAAAACTTATGATTTTTCTTCTGTTATGGAAATTCTTGGATTTTTTCCTAAAAAGAATTACCCTAAAGATCTTCTAAGATTTTTCGCTTTGGCATGTAAATCTCGTAAAAAAACTTATATATGTTGATTTTCATTTTACATGGAAATTCTCGCTTTTTTTCCCAAAAAAAAAAAACGTTCGGGCCCTCACAAAAGATATCTGTAGATTTTGCCGCTAATCCGAAGGTCCAGATTTCATATTCTATTAAAAATTAACGGCCACGAAATGTAAGGGGGCTAACTTTGATTTCGGCCAATCAAGAGTGAGGGTTCCGTTCACCGGCCAATGGGAGGGGAGGTTTTTGCAACTCTCGACGTGGTGTGAGAGATGTGATTGGGTGTTTAGGTTGTTGATGTCTTGTGTGACAAGCCTAAGGCAAAGTGTATCTATCATGTACGTTAAGTCATGTAACTGCATATATATACACAGTTTTATCTTTGGTTTTCTTACATTGAGAAACTTTTCATAATTGATTGTTGTCTTTTAACGAGGTCGTAATGCACAACCAATTGCCTGTCGGGTAACCCAGGAGTTACGATGAATATCTAAAATCACTAAGAGAGATGCAACCACTAGAGATACTCATTCCCAACATGCCTTTATTGAAACAAAGAAGACTTTTACATCTTTAGAATTGTTAAAATGTTCCATTGATATTTCTCTCTGCTCTTGGCTTGAGGCGGCCGAGATGACAACTACTTCCTTCCCTAGGCTTCAACCTCCAGTCTTCACCACCAGCCTCCCTAAAAACTTCAGCGGTAACAGATATTGACTGAAAGCTAACATCTTATCCCCAGCAGATCACAAAGCGGCAATATAGTTAAAAAAAAAAAAAAAAACTGGCTTCGTTGACGTGTCCTTTGTCTTCTGTGGTTCAACTCTCTGAGTATTCTTTCAAGAGAGGGCGAACACAGATTGCAGTTCTCATGGAACTTCTCTTGAAAGTATCCAATTTTTTCATTTTCTCCACTGCATGTTTCTGTTTGGGGTTAAAAGTGAGAAGTACAGCCAGATCAACAAGTCTTGGAATTGGAACTTCTCTTGAAAGTATCTAATTTTTTCATTTTCTCTACTGCATGTTTCTGTTTGGGGTTAAGAGTGAGGAGTACAGTCAATCAACAAGTCCTGGAAGTTCATCCAGGGAATCACCTTTATAGCAGTATAACACCTTGCCTCATCTCATAAAGGTTTTGTATCACCGTGACTTTCCTTTGGAAATCTTGATCATTTTGTACAGTCTCTTCAACTAAATCAAAGAACATTACGTCTGCCTCGCTACTCTTAATCAGCTTCTTAACAACACTCCGCATCCTACTCATGACCCTCCTTAAAACATCCTTTGATGTATCTAACTTCAGAAATTTTGGCTGCACAAGATTCAAAATGTTGAAAACCTCTTTCATGTGATTCTGGAATAAGGATCCATATAATACTACCTTCTAAGGAGTTTGAACTTGTGAAATGGAGTCTTTGGTTGGTTAAACCGACCAGTTCATTGATCTGTTGTTCTGTTTCTAGGTCTGTGACCTTTATCCAAAATAAGTATAGTAGGAACCTTAAGGAATATATCATGGAAGGCTGCTGCAGCTGTGTTACTTTTTTTTTTTGATCGGAGTTGTGTTACTTGTGTTAGAAAAAAACGGGTTTTGTAAAGCATGGACCAAGACTTGATCCCTAGACCTATTGCCCTCTAGTTGTTTTTTCATTTTGAATAGATAAAACAATAGTCCCACATAGACTAAAATCTTAAGAGTTTTAGACTTAAATACCATGGGTTTTGCCTAAAGGGCATGGCCCTTTGGGTCAACACACTTTTGTGTGAGGGGGAAGACCTACACTATGGCAAGGTTGCCTTTCCCGTACGCGCGGTGCTTCGCACCGAAGCACGCACGCCGCCGTCGGGTTTGGGTGTGGGTGTGGGTGCACAGACCTATCTTTTTGCTGAAATTTTTCACACGTGTATCTCACTCAGATTTTTTGTTTTGACAAAATCTTCTCTTGCGCGTGAGAAAACACTGACAAAAGCAAAAGTTATTTTTCTGATTAAAGTTGTCTCTGACTGACAAAAAGCAAAGTTGTTTTTCTGCTTAAAGTAAAAGTGTTTTGATCGACAAAAAGGAAAGTTGTTTTCTGCTTAAAGTAAAAGCTGTTTTCTGACAAAAGGTTGTCCATGCGTGAGAATCTTTCCTCTCTTATTTGTAACGACTAACTTCTTTTCAAACAGTATATAAGGAACTGTTTTAGCTCATTTATGAGACATAGAAACAAAAAACAACTTCTTCCTCCCTCATTTATTTCTGCTACTGTTTTCCTTGTCTTTGTTTCACTGTAACTTTTTGCATTTCTCCATACATCTTTGCCAAGCTCTTAGAGTACTTTCTTTGTATGCTACATTGAGGAGTACTATCAGTAGTTGTATCCTGGAGGTGACTTGCCAACTGCTATAGCATCTCAGAGGAGTAGCAGGCAATATTACCTTTAGGTCAGCGTATCTCATACGTGCCTCTACTAGTTCTTGCTACCATTATCAGTGCATCTCCTGGAACATCAATCACGCATCAGTTCGAGCTAAGTATTTTTTCTAAGTTATTACGAATGTTGTAATTACTTCCAACAACTTGTACTGTTAGATACAATGCTTGCAAATTGTTCATACCCGGGAAACAAGATTCCTTTCTTCTCCTTAAAGAAATCCTACTGGTGTTCTCAATTGTCGGCTTTTTAAGTATACAAGTCATACATGGGAATTTCTTCAACCTGCCATACTTCAAACTCCCTCTTCCAAGTACCCAAGATTCATTTGGACAACAATACAAAGTGGTGTGGCATTGGGATATTCGGCCAGGAAGTTTTGCATAATAAAACTTATAATCATAAAAGCTTTCCAGATCCTGGTGGTGTGCCAAAATGCAACCAACTGGACTGCATCACACTATGTTCCTAAGCGAGAAGTTGACAACCAAAATCCAAACTTAGAAAAGACTGACTATCAAATTTAGAAACCAAAATTCCATGTCTTGATCTTGTGATTGCAGGAAATCCTACAATACATCCCTCACAAGAATTCATAACATTCAACACATCTTTAAGATCAAGAATCACACTTTTTATTAATTGAGTTTAAGAATTTTACAAAGGGGAAAATGAAATCAAGAATACAACTATCGCTCTCGACTTTCTCTCTCCTCAAAACTTTTCCTCCACCCTAAAATGATCTCTCCTCTTTCTTAAGCCTACTCGGTCCTTTATATAAGACATTACATAGTGGATGACAGCTAAGCTGTCCTTTATTTTCGGATCTGGCTTGCGACATTATCGCAAGTATTCAAATGTTAAATCTTGCAACACTCCTAAATCTCGCTAGGTCTTCATATCTTTCTCGTGTTCAGGCTGTCGTCATCCGTTGCGTCATTTTTATTACCAATTTGCGATATCTTCGCAGTGTGTCGTTCAAGGATTTCGCAAGGATATTAATGTTGCGATATTCTGATCCTACATCTTGCCTCTTCTCATGTCTTCTCTGCGAAAGAGAGAATGTCATGAGAAATAGCGGTTTCAAAATGCCGCAACTGTTCATTTTTCACTAGATTTTCTGCCGACAAGATTCCACGAATTAAGCATAACCGCTTACACGTGTTAAATATTCCTATATTCACCGGCACATTAAATGATAACCGGTCATCATTTTCTTGTCAATTTAAGAAGAAATCCATCATAAGAATATTTTCTTTCTTTTACTTCGTCTTCTTCATCTCCACATTCTCTGTGAATCTTTTTGTTGTCTGCAACTTTTTATTACTGTTCATCTTTCTGTAAATATTCTCCATCTTTCTGCTACTGTTCTTATGGAGCCATCAAGGTTTGTTGATCTTTTTGGGATTGATCTCTTCTACTGAAATTGTCTTATTTGATTTTACTCATCTTTGAATAATTCCCATACTGTTTCTGTTTCAGTAAAAGCACCTCTAGCACCAAGATCACAATCCAAAACCCTAATGTTCCCAAGGTTTCGCAGCCAAAAATCGTTGTAAACAAAAGAAAACCTGCGAATAGCAAGGTATTAAGAAACATTTATTCTTTTAATAACAATATTGTTTCCTCTGTTTCTTATGTGACTTGTGATTCGCAGGGTGATGGAAATGGCGATAGGCCCCCCCAAAAGATCTCGCCACCTTAAAAATGTTGAAACTTCTGTTCCATTTCCTAAATTTAAGCTTTCTACACCTCCTGTGGGACCTTCACAAGATGAATCCCCTCTCCTTATTCGCGAAAGTGTCGCCACAGACTTCTCTCCTATAACTGACCTTTCTATAAATGAAATTCCTCGTGATAACCCTGTTGCGAATGAACCCTTCTCTTCTTCTGCTGTCAATGTCTCTTCTCTTGATACTGCCTCAGCCCCAGTCATTAACCTTCATCAAATTTCATCTTCGGATGACACATCTATGACGAAAGATGATTCAATTCTCCCATCTTCTGTCATCATCACATCTTCATTCAAATCTCTCCCTTTAACTAAAGAAAATCTGGAAGGGATGGATATTGCTTTCAAGGTTTTATCAGATATTCTGGATGATGTCAAGAAAACCTCCACTGATCCTATCAAATCTGATGTCTACGCAATTTTGAGTAAATATTTTGGCTCTAACATAATGGTTTCGCAAACATCCTTAGAAAAGGAAGTTGAAACTTTGAAGAACAACCTCCAAGCCATGACCTTTAAATGTGACACTCTTCATCTTGAAAATCAAAAGCTTCAGAATGTTTCGTTGGATCGTGACAATCTTCGCAAGAAGAACGAGGAATTAAAAGGTATAATTTTTTATCTTTTTTTTTTTTTTTTTTTTTTTAATCCCTTGTTCGGCCTTTAAGCTTTAAACCAGAAACGAAAAATGGAGATATATCAGATTGAATCCGTCGCTGAAGAATCTCGAATGGATAGAGATGCTTGGATGGATCAATATAACCAATTAGATAATCTTCATACATACTCTGTTGATCAAGTAGATAATCTTACCAAGGAGAATGCTCAATTAGTTCAGAAGCAAAGCTTATTAAGTAATGAATTATCTCGCCTCTCTTACTCTTTGACTAAAGCTAATCTGGAGTTGGAAACTTTATCAGATGAGAATGAAACCATATCTCAAGAGAGGTGATTTCTTTTAAATAAGATGGCGATCTCTTCGCAACAGCTTAACATTTGTCAAAAAGTATGTAATGAGCACGAACAATCTCTCTGTTCGTTGTGAAGTAAACTTAAAGAAGTTACTGGTGAGAGGGACAAACTTATTCAAGGCGAACTCAAGGATCAATATTCCAAGCTAGAAGAATCCTACTCTTCCCTTGCGAAGGAAAACACCTTACTAATTTCTAATGAAAAGAATTTGCGATCTCGACTGAAAGGTTTGGTTGGAGATAAGTTTGACAATGCCATGGACCACTTGGAGAATAGTTGCTTGGCTTTAGCCCAATATCTTATCTCGCAAAAGGAAGGTAGTCATAAAATTTGACCGCCTCAACCATTTTTTCTTTGTTAAGTCTTTTTATGATATCTTCCTTGCAAATTCTTCGCCTGAATGATTTTCTTTATTCTTTGTTTTTGCAGAATCTGAGAAAAATCTTCGCTCCTCCATTTCTACTTTGGAATCTAGCTATGCCAAGATTCGCAAAGAGAATGCATTACTTTCCTCTACCCTTGCTCGTTCTCGCGATCGGGCAGAAAGAAGATTTGATTATCTTTCTTACTCCAAAGATATACAAGGAATCACCAGAAAGTACACATTCGCCAAGTTCATCTCAGGGCTGAAGTTCTTGTGAATGATATCTTATTGTCCAAATCTCTTGCTCCTGTATTTGTCGAACCTTTGGAAGTAGACGATGATGAAGTTCCTTGTTCTCCTGATAGTGATTATTATTATGAAAGTGGCGAAGATTTCGCAAATGTAGAGGAAGTTCCTCCTAATGATGAAACCGTTGCTAATAACCTACATGAAGAAGAAACCAGAATAAACCGGAATGAAGGAAGGACTGGCGAGACTGAAAAAGCTGGCGAAAGTGAGAAAGCTGGTGAAGGTGATAAAATTGTTGAAGAATGTCCATTATCTCCTTCTGGCGAAAAAATTGATGTTGAGGCTTGAACTTCTTTTGTAATTTTACTTCTTTTGATTACTTCATCTCTATAACTTCTTGCAAATGGTGTACTTCAGTTATCTTTGAGATGTATTTACTCTTTTATTATTTTGCTTACTAGCGAGGAAGATAATGCTTGTTGTTTAACAATTCCCATACTGCCTCTCATTATCTTTCTTGCGATGAAAGATCTGTATTGATCTCGTCTTATATTTTCTCTAGTATTATTGCCTCTGCAGGATATTTTTCATGCGACAATATGACAGGCCTAAATATTATTGCGAACATAAAGTCCCATGACATTGCCGTCTTGATACACTTATCATCTCCCTAATGGAGGGTGCCGCCCTTATCTTCCCCCTGGTTGCCCCTTCAAGGAGGCGTACCTCTACCATACAAGGTTGGCTCCTCCCATCCGGTCTTAACAACAACCAGTTGTTTTCGCAGCCTCTTATCCCTTTTGACTATATGGCTTATGGTTACGAGACTGCACCCTAAGTGGGGTTTTCTTCGGGCCGAGTGCAGCATACGCAAGACTTGCCAAGAATGGCCAGGGTAGTTCTAGACGCCCCGGGCACTCTTGGCTCAACCGTGTACCTCGGCGCCTTGATCAGATGCCGCACTCCTTATAAGAGACCCTCAGTCGTCCAACCTAAGTCATTATCTTAGGTTGGAAATCCAAGGTACCTCTCCTGGATGGGCTTTATTGACCCCAAATCTCCATGAATCAGGTTCCAGGGGCGGTGTAACCTTTTCCCTGAGCCATGCAATAGGTACCCCCTTCTATGACGCACTTTATGTATTACATTTGCCTCTTGCGAAATTTTGATTTCGCGAACTAGGTGTACGCCATAGTAGGTTCGCCTCTCACGATTATTTTGTTGATTCTTTATCTCTTGCCATTATCTGTGCGAAATTTTCGCATGTTCTTTCTTTGTTTTGTATAATCTCGCAATAATTCTTTCACAAGATTTTTATATAGATTCATTTTGCTTCAATCATACATCATTTCGCAGTCTGTTCTTTCCCAACAATCTTTTACGGGTAATATCTCTTTAAGTATAACCTGTTCCATGGTCTATCGAGTTTGCGGCCCACATCTTTACCCTCAGGGTCCATCAATCTATATGCCCCTATTCTAACTATTTCCTTAATGATATAAGGTCCATCCCATTTTTTCACAAGCTTTCCACCACTTTCTCGCTGATATATTGGTGTTTCTCGCAGCACCAAGTCACCTGGTTGAAATTCGCGTGTTTTAATACGTTTATTATATTCTCGGGCTAATCTTCGCTGGTAATTTTCCATATGTTGTAGAGCTCTTTCTCTTTTTTCTTCTAATTTATCTAACTTGGTTAAAATAATACCTGCACTAAGATTTTTCTCCCAAGCATCTCTCTTTGTTGTTGGAATAATAACTTATGTTGGTAGCACAGCCTCAACTCCATATATTAAACAGAAAGGTGACGTTCCCGTAGCTTCTCACCTGGTTGTGTTGTAAGCCCATACTGCATTATGCACCTGTTCACACCATGCTCTATTATTCCCTTCTAATTTCTTCTTCAATATATCTGCGATTGTTTTATTTGTTGCTTCTGCCTGTCCGTTGGCCTGAGGGTATAAAGGAGTTGACTTCCCACATTTTATCTTAAATGCATTAAGTAACAGTTCTATATTTTGTCCTTCAAAATGTTTCCCATTATCAGATACCAATTGTGCGGGGATTCCAAATCTGCATATGATATTCTCAAATATGAATGTAAAAACGTCTTTGTCGCAAATGTGTTGTACTGCCTTTAACTATGCCCATTTTGTGAAATAGTCTGTAGCGACAATCAGATATATTCTTTGTCCAGACCCCGGTAAAAACGGTCCCACAATATCTAAACCCCATTTTCCAAAAGGCCATACACATGTTGAAGATGTTAATGGTGCTCCAGGTGCATGTATTTTCTTTCCGTGCCTTTGGCAATCTTCGCAACGTCTTGATATTTGTTTCGCATCTTCATGCATATATGGCCAATAATAACCTTCTATTTTCGCTTTGTATGCCAAAGATATTCCGCCGCTGTGATTGCCAACATCCCCACTATGTAACATCTTTAACACTTCTTCTCCTTCTTTTCGTGTCAAACATCTGAGTGAAGGTCCACTAAAGGATCTCCGGTACAATATCCCATCTCTTAGTTCATAATTTGTTGCACGACTTTTTAATTTGTGCGCCTCCAATCTATTCATTGGCGTTTCTCCTCTCATCATATATGCATGAAGTTCTGCTCTCCAATCTTCGATATTGGGTGTTTGTTCTCCATCTTCTATGATCATTACATCTACCTCTTCTTCTTCTTCTTCTTTATTGATTGATGGTGATAAAAGTGTCTGTATCTTTATGCATCTCGCAGTTGGGTCTGTCATCATACTTGAGATAAAAGCAAAAGCATCTGCGAGTTTGTTATCTTTTCTTGATATGTGTCTCTATTTTATTTTTGGGATTCTCGCTGACAATTCTTCAACAAGTTTCTTGTATTTCTTCATGGATGATTCATTTGTAGTGTATTCTCCTTTTATTTGACGAATGACTAGCTGCGAATCACTGGTGACTCTCACATTTTCCAACTTCATTTCTATTGCGAACTTCATGGCATGTATCACAGCTTCATATTCTGTTTCATTATTGGTGGATGTAAACTCCAATCTAAAGGAAAAAGCCATTTTGTTGCCCTCTGGCGAAATCAAAACAATTCCAACTCCGTTACCTTCCCTATTTGATGATCCGTCCACCAATATTTCTCATCTATTTGGCTCTGTTAATAGATCTCTCGGATTTCCATGTTCTTCTTCTACATCTATCATTTCTTCCACAGCTTCATCATCTTCTAAAGGAAATTCTGCTAAGAAGTCTGCAACAACTTGCGATTTGGGTGAAGATAATATTTCATATTTGATTTTGAAATGTCTAATTTGTGCATTCCATCTCTGAACTCTGCCTAATCTTTTTGAATTCTTCATTACTGACTCGATTGGTATTTTTGTCAGTACTCTTATTTCATGTGCCTGAAAATATATGCGAAGTTTAAATGCTGCATAAACTAACGCCAAAATTAGCTTTTCAATTTTTGAATAATTTTTCTCTGCGACATTGAACGTTTTGCTGATGTAATAAATTGGTTTTTCAACTCCCTCGTTTACTCGTAGTAACACAACACTTAATGTATGCGAGGTTGTCGCAAGATAGATTAATAATTCTTCTCCTGGTTCTGCTTTTTGCGAAATAGATATATTCGTCAGATGTTCTTTTATTCCTTGAAAAGCTTTCTCGCATTCGTCTGTCCATCTAAACTTCGTCCCCTTTTTGAGTATGTTGAAAAAATGTTTACATTTGTCTGATGATCGCGAGATGAACCTTCCCAGTGAAGCTAAGAGCCCATTTAACTTATGTACATCTTTTACCGTCGATGGTGTTGGCATATCACGAACTGCTTGCACTTTCTCTGGATCAACTTGTATTCCTTCTTTTGATACGATGTAGTCTAAAAATTTTCCTGACGCAGCCCCAAAGATATACTTTTCTGGATTTACTTTGATGTTAAAATACCTCATTTGTTCAAAAAATTCCCTCAGATCTTGGACATGATCTTTTGCTTCTTTACTTTTTATTAACATATCATCCACTTACACTTCTAATGTTTTGTGTATCCATTTCGCAAACACCTTATCTACCATCCTTTGGTATGTTGCTCCAGCATTTCGCAAACCAAATGGCATTTTTGTATAACAATATAATCCTCTTGGAGCGAAAAAAGATGCTCCCGATCTTCTTCAATGAGAGGGATTTGATTGTAGCCTTTATATCCGTCTAGAGAAGATATTCTATCATTTCTGCTCGATTTGACCATTTGTGGAATATCCGTAACGGAAAAATGTCTTTCGGACAGCTTTATTTAGATCAAGAAAATCTATGCAAATTCTTATCCCCTTTTTCTTCTTTGGTACCACAACCATGTTTGCTATCCACTGGATATTTTGCTTGTCTTATGATTCCGGATCAAGCATCTTCTCGCAACTCTTCTTCTATTTGAGGATGATATGTTGTTGCGATTTTTCTTATCCTTTGTTTGAATGGCCTCACATTTTTGTCAATCTCCAACCTATGAAACGCCACAGACGGATCTATTCCAGGCATCTCATCCATGTTCCACGCGAAAATATCTTTAAATTCTCGCAACATACCAATAGTTCTTTCTTCTTCATCTGCCTCCATCTTAGTCCCAATTTTTAGTATTTTGGGTTCTTCCTCGGTTCCAACATTCACTTCCTTTGTTGGTTCCGCTTGTTGTAACTTGGTCTTAGGTTCTCCCATAGGTGTGGGTTCTTTTATCTCCTTCGCAGGCTCATTCCCTTCTCCCGAAATTTCGCTGGGTATTCCTTTTCCTTCCTCTGTTCTTATCATATAAGCTCTAAATTCTTCTTATTTCTTTGCCTCCTTCGCTACTTTTCTACGATTTTTTCGCTTCTTTGCACGTCCTTCATACTGTTTCACTTCAATTTGATAACATAATCTCGCTTTATCAGCCTCCCCTCTAATTTCGCCAATACCACTTGGCATAGGAAATTTAATGCACTGATGTAATGTTGATGCTACAGCTTTGATTGCATGTATCCATGGCCTTCCCAACAGCATGTTATACGGTGATTCCATATCCACTACGCATAATGCCACTTGTGTTTCAATATCTCCTAGCGAAATTCGCACCTCTATTTCTCCTTTTGGTTTTGTTGTAGATTTGCCAAAGCCATGAATATGATAGGTTCAAGGATACATTTCTTCATCTTTGTATCCCATTCCTCTGTATGCATGGTAAAATATTATATCTGCCGAACTCCGTGTATCAACCAGAGTTCTGTTTATCGCCCATTCTTCTATAGTTTTTGCTGATTTCTCTTTTTCTTTCCGTGTGGTTACTGTGATTACCAAAGGAGATGTGTGGTTTAAATTTTCTCTTGGTACCTCTGCTGTTGTGAATGTAATCTTCTGTTTTTCCCAATCTTTCAAGGTTGATACCTTCTCCATCGTTGTGATTTTCTTTCCTTCAAAATCTCGTTTATGTATTCTCCCTCTGATATTTTCATGGAATTCATTAATCATTGTTTTTGTAATCAAGCTACACTCCAACTTTCTATTACATTCCTTGATTTTAATTTTCTCTACTTTAACTGATTTATCCATTTGTTTAATTATTTTCTTGATTTGAACAATCTTAATAACAATCTTTAATCTTTAATTTTCAATCCATGTTTCTAGCGCCATTATGTGATTGCAGGAAATCCTACAATACATCCCTCACAAGAATTCATAACATTCAACACATCTTTAAGATCAACAATCACACTTTTTATTAATTGAGTTTAAGAATTTTACAAAGGGGAAAATGAAATCAAGAATACAACTATCGCTCTCGCCTTTCTCTCTCCTCAAAACTTTTCATCCACCCTAAAAAGATCTCTCCTCTTTCTTAAGCCTACTAGGTCCTTTATATAGGACATTACATAGTGGATGATGTAGTTGCAGGAAATCCTACACTACACCCCTCACAAGAATCCACACAACTAAGCCATTGAAGATGAACAACAATGATTTTTATTAATTAATTCCTTGAATGTTTACAAGATAAAATGGAAAAGAGATAAAGAAATTACAATCACTTCAAACTTTCTCTCTCTTAATGACTTGCCTAACACTCGGAAAAAGATCTCTCCCTCAACAGATTTGTTCAACTCTTTATATAGGGTAGTACATAGTGGATGACAGCTAAGCTGTCCTTTATTTTCGGGAATGATTTGCGAAATATCGCAAGTGTACAAATACATAATCTCGCAGTTTTCCTAGATCTCGCTAGGTCTTCATATCTTTCTCGTATTTTGGCTGTCGTTATTCATTGCGTCATTTATATTACTCATCTGCGATACCTTCGCAACGCTATCGTTTATTGATCTCGCGAGGTGTTGATGTCGCGATATTCTGATCCTACATCTTGCCTCTTCTCATGTCTTCTCTGCGAAGAAGAGAATGTCATGAGAACCAGTATTTTGAAATGCCGCAATCGTTTGTTTTTCATCAATTTTTGCCGACAAGATTCTGTGGATTAGGGATGACTGTTTACACGTGTCTAAAATTTTCCCTTTTTACCGGCACATTTAATGTTATCCGGTTACTCTTTTCTTGTCTATTTAAAGGGGAATTCCTTATGAAAGTATTTCTTTTCTTTTACTTCGTCTTCTTCATCGTCTGCAACTTTTTACTGCTGTTTTTCTTCATCGTCATCTTCATCATTTTTCTGCTATTATTCTTCTGTTACTGTTCTCATCTTTCTTTTTCTGCTACTGTTTCTATGGAGCCATCAAGGTTTGTTAATTTTGCTGAATTTGATCACTTTGTGATTGATCTCTCTTATTGAAGTTGTTTTGTTTTGATATTGTTCTTCTTTTAATGATTCCCCTGCTGTTTTTGTTTTAGCAAGAACAAATCTAACACCAAGTTCACTATTGTGAACCCTACTATCTCCGTGGGCTCGCAACCGAAAACCACTGTCACTAAAATAAAGCCTGCGAATAGCAAGGTATTTAAGAAACATTTACTCTTTTAATAACAATATTGTTGCCTCTGTTTCATATTTAACTTGTAATTCGTAGGATGACAAAAATGTTGATAGGTCTCCCAAGAAACCTCGCTGTTCTAAACCTGTTGCACCTGCTGTTTCCTTTCCTACATTCAAACTTACAACTCCTCCTGCGAAATCTTCGCAAGATAAACCTACTGTTTCTACCTGCGAAAATATTGTTGATGATCTTTCTCCTATGCCTGAATTTTTCATAGATCAAATCCCTCATAACAAACCTGTTGCGAATGAGCCCATTTTTTCTCCTATTGTCAATGCCTCTACCGTTTCCCCAGTCATTGATCTTCATGAGACTTCCTCTTCTCATGATATTCCTTTAACAAAAAATGACTCATCTCTTCCTTCTTCTATCGTCGTTACTTCCTTATCTGAGCAAATCCCTCTTACTAAGGAAAATTTGGAAGGAATAGACGTGGCCTTCAAAGTTCTATCAGATATTGTGAACGATGCCAAGAAGACTTCTGTCGATCCTATCAAATCTAATGTCTGCGAGGTTTTGAACAAATACCTTGGCTCCGATAGAATTTCGCAAACATCTTTGGAGCAAGAAGTTAATATTTTGAAGAATGATCTCCAAGCTATGACTGCAAAGTGTAATATTCTCCAACTTGAGAATCAAAAACTTCAAAATGTTTCGCTGGATCGTGATAATCTTCGCAAGAAGAATGAAGAATTGAAAGGTACAATCTTACCTCTGTATATATATATATATATATATATATTTTTTTTTTTTATTTTTTTTTTTTTGATCCTCAAGCCCTTGTTCGCCCTTCAAGCTTTAAACCAGAAGCGAAAAATGGAGATATATCAGTTGGAATCTCTTTTGTTGAAGAAGCTCGAATGGATAGAGATGCTAGGATGGAGCAATATAACCAATTAGATAATCTTCATACATATTCTGTTAATCAAATAGATAATCTTTCTAAAGAAAATGCTGACTTAGTTCAAAAACAAAGCTCATTAAGTAATGAATTATCTCGCCTCTCTTACTCTTTGACTAAAGCTAATTTGGAAACTTTATCGGATGAGAATGGAATTCTTTCTCAAGAGAAGCGAACTCGTTAAACAAGGGGGCGATTTACTTACTCAACGATCCGATGTTTGTCAAAAAATATGTAAAGAACAAGAACGATCTCTTTGTTCGCCGAGAAATCAACTCGAAGAAGTTACTTTTGAGAAGGATAAACTTATCCAGGGGTAGAATAATCTTAAGTGTAAAGGCAAACCAATTCAAGGATCAATGTTCCCGAGTTAGAAGAGTCCAATTCTTCTCTTGCGAAAGAAAATGCCTTACTTGTTTCTAACGAAAAAGCTTGCGATCTCGACCGAAAGGCTTAATTGGAGATAATTTTGACAATGCCATGGATCACTTGGAGAATAGTTGTTCGGCTTTAATCCAATATCTTACCTCGCAAAAGGAAGGTAGTCATATTATTTGGCTACCTTAATCCATTTATTTATTATTTTGTGATATTTTCCTTGCGAATTCAAAAAATCTGAATGATTTTCTATGTTCTTTTCTTTTGCAGATTCTGAGAAAAATCTTCATTCCTCTATTGCCACTCTAAAATATGACTATTCAAAAATTCGCAAAGAAAATGGAATACTCGTTGCTTCCCTTGCTCGCTCTCGTGATCGTGCAGAAAGAAGATTCGATTATATGTCTGACTGTAAAGATATAGAGAGTAGAAATTATCAGAAAGCACTCCTTCGTTAATTTAATCTTAAAGCCGAAGTTCTTGTGAATGATGTTTTACTATCTAAATCTCTTGATCCTGTATCTATCGAACCTCTGGAAGTAAGCGATGATGAAGTTCCTAACCCTCCTGACAGCGATTATGACTACAATAGTGGTGAAGAGTTCGCAAATGAAGAGACAATCCCTCCTAGTAAAGCTGTCAACGTTGATCTGGGTGAAGGAGGATCTGGTAGAAATATAATAATCGGCGAAAATATGGATAAAGTTCTTTGAAGAAAATCCAAGATCTCCTTACGGTGAAAAAAGCGATATTTGAGAATTGACTTTCTCTTGTAATTTTTCTTCTTGTATTGCTACCTCTTTATGTACTTCAATTATCTTTTAGATGTGTTTATCTGCTTATTATTATCCTTTCTCGCAACGAAAATAATTCTTGATATTTAACAATTACTATTTTGTTTTCCATTATCTTCATTTATGTTGAACTTCATCATTACGACAAGATCGCAGGACGTCTTTACATTTTCATGTAATGACCCATTGATCTTGCCTTATCATTGCTCTTGTGTGGTCTTATTTTGCCTTCCTAGTTAAAGGTCTTATTTTGCCACCCCTCATTGCGACAAAATCGCAGGACGTCTTTACACTTTCATGTAACGACCCATTGATCTTGTCTTATCATTTTTTTAGTATTTTTGCCTCTGCAGGATATTTTTCTTGCAACAATATGACATGCCTAAATATTCTTGCGAACGTAAAGCCCCATGACATTGCCGTCTTTGCGACGAAATCGCAGGACGTCTTTACATTTTCATGTAAAAACCCATTGATCTCGTCTTACCCTCGCGTTAGTATTATTGCCTCTTCAGGATCATCGCACAAATATGACAAGCCTAAATTTTCTTGCGAAAATAGAGCCTCATGACATTTGCGTCTTAAGACACTTATCAGCTCCCTAATGGAGGGTGCCGCCCTTATCATCTCCCTGGTTGCCCCTTCAAGGAGGCGTACATCGGCCATACAAGACTAGCTCCTCCCATCCGGTCTTAACAACAACCAGTTGTTTTCGCAGCCTCTTATCCGTTATACCTAATGGGCTTATGGTTACGAGACTACACCCTAAGTGGAGTTTTCTTCGGGCCGAGTGCAGCATGTGCCAAGACTTTCCAAGAATGGCCGAGACACTTCAAATTCCCCAGGCACTCTTGGCTCAACCATGTACCTCGGCGCCTTGGTCATACACTGACTCCTTGGAAGAGACCCTCGGTCGTCCAACCAGGGTATAACCTTATATAGTTGGAAATCCAAGGTATCTCTCCCGGATGGGCTTTATTGACCCTAAATTTTCATGACTCAGGTTCCAGGGGCGGTGTAACCTTTTCCCTGAGCCATGTCAAGAAATACCCCCTTATATGACGCACTTTAGGTCTTACATTTGCCTCTTACGAAATATCATTCGCGAACTAGGGTGTAAGCCATAAAGGTTCTTCCCATTCGTATAAATTATTCATTTTTGATTATCTCTTGTTATTTTACTTGCGAGATATTCGCACATTCTTTCTTTATTTTATGCAATTTCGCAATCTCTCTGTCGCAAGAACTTTTCATATGAATTCATTTCATTTCATCCATTCAATATTTCACAACCTATTCTTTCCCTTCCATCTTCTATGGGTAATATTTCTTGAGATATAATCTATTCCACGGTCTATCCAATCTTTGGCCCACATCTTTGCCCTCAGGATCCATTAATCTATATGCCCCTGTTCCAACTATCTCCTTGATGATATAAGGTCCATCCCACTTTTTCGCCAACTTTCCACCACTTTCTCGCTGATATACTGGTGTTTCTCTCAATACCATATCACCTGGTTGAAATTCGCGTGTCTTGACACCATTGTTATATTCTCTGGCTAATCTTCGCTGATAATTCTCCATATGCTGTAGTGCTCTTTCTCTCTTTTCCTCTAATTCATCTAATTTAACCAAAATGTTACCCGCACTAAGATTTTTCTCCCAAGCTTCTCTCTTTGTTGTTAGAATAATAACTTCTGTCGGAAGTACAGCTTCAACTCCATATGTTAGACAAAATGGTGACATTCCCGTAGCTTCTCGCTTTGTTGTATTGTAAGCCCATACTTGCATTATGCACTTGTTCACACCATGCCTTATTATGTCCTTCTAACTTCTTCTTCTTCAGTATATCTGCGATTGTTTTATTTGTTGCTTCCGCCTGTCCATTGGCCTGCGGGTATAAAGGAGTTGATTTCCCACATTTTATTTGAAATGTATTAAGCGACAATTCTATATTTTGTCCCTCAAATCAAGTTTCCCATTGTCGGATACCAACCTGTCTTTGGAATTCCAAATCGCATATTATGTTTTCGAATATGAAGGTAAAAATATCTTTATCGCGAATGTGTTGTACTGCTTTTACTTCTGCCCACTTTGTGAAATAATCTGTAGCGACAATCAGATATCTCCTATGCCCTGTACCTGGTAAAAAAGGTCCTACAATCTCTAACCCCCACTTTCCAAAAGGCCATACACTTGTTGAAGAGGTTAATGGTGCTCCTGGTGCATGTATTTTCTTTCCGTGCCTCTGACAATCTTCGCAACGTCTTGATATTTGTTTCGCATCTTCATGCATATATGGCCAATAATAGCCTTGCATTTTCGCCTTATGTGCTAAAGATCTTCCGCCACCGTGATTGCCAAAGATCCCCACCGTGTAACATTTTTAACACCACTTCTCCTTCCTTTCGTGTTAAATATCTAAGCGAGGGTCCATTAAAGGATCTTCGGTATAATACCCCGTCTCTTAATTCATAATTTGTTGCACGGCTTTTTAATTTGTGCATCTCTAATCTATTTCTTGGCGTTTCTCCTTTCATTAGATAAGCATGAAGTTCTGTTCTCCAATCTTCGCAATAGGGTCTTTGTGCTCCATCTTCTATGAGCATTACTTCTGCTTCTTCCTCTTCCTCTTTGTTGATTGACGGTGATAGAAGTGTCTGTATTTTTATGCATCTCGCAGTTGGATATGTCATCATACTTGATATAAAAGCAAAAGCATTTGCGAGTCTATTGTCTCTTCTTGATATGTGTCTCCATTTTATTTTTGGTATCTTCGCTGACAATTCTTCAACAAGTTTTTTGTATATTTTCAAGGATGGTTCATTTGTAGTATATTCTTCTTTTATCTGGCGAATAGCTAACTGGGAATCACTGGTGACCCTCTCATTCTCCAACTTCATTTCTATTGCGAACCGCAAAGCACGTATTATAGCTTCATATTATGTTTCATTATTGGTAGATGCAAATTCCAATCTGAAAGAAAAAGCCATTTTATTGCCTTCTGGCGAAATTACAATGATCCCAATTCCGTTACCTTCTCCATTTGACGATCCATCTACCAATATTTCCCATCTGTTTGGCTCAGTTAATAAATCCCTTGGATTTCCATGTTCTTCTTCTATATCCATCATTTTTCCACTGCTTCATCCTCTTCCAATGGAAATTCTGCTAAAAAGTCTGCAACAACTTGTGATTTGGGTGAGGATAATATTTCATATTTGAGTTTGCAATGATTTACTTGAGCATTCCATCTTTCAACCCTTCCTGACCTTTTTGAATTTTTCATTACTGACTCAATTGGTACTTTTGTCATTACCTTAACTGTGTGTGCTTCGAAGTAGATGCGAAGTTTAAATGTCGCGTAAACTAATGCCAAAATTAATTTTTCAATTTTTGAATAATTTTTCTCCGCGGCATTGAATGTTTTGCTGATTTAATAGATTGGCTTTTCCACTCCTGCGTCCATTCGCGCGGAATATCTGCGCTTAGTGCATGCGAGGTTGTCACAAGGTAAATTAGTAATTCTTCCCCTGGCTCTGCTTTTTGTAAGATTGATATATCCATTAGATGTTCTTTTATTCCTTGTAACGCCTTTTCACATTCATCTGTCCATCTAAATTTCGCTCCTTTTTTAAGTATGTTGAAAAAATACTTGCACTTATCAGATGATCGCGAGATGAATCTTCCTAGCGAAGCTAATAGTCCATTTAACTTTTGTACATCTTTCATTTGTTCTTTGGTGTCGGCATATCGCGAATTTCTTGTACTTTCTCTGGATCGACTTGTATTCCTTCTTTTGACACAATGTATCCTAAAATTTTTCCAGATGCCACCCCAAAGGTACATTTTTCCGGATTTACTTTGATGTTAAAATGTCTCATTTGTTCAAAAATTTCCTTCAAATCCCGTACATGATCTTTTGCTTCTTTACTTTTTATTAACATGTCATCCACGTATACCTCTAGTGTTTTATGTATCCATTTTTCGAACACTTTTTCTACCATCCTTTGGTATGTTGCTCCGGCATTTCGCGAGACCAAATGGCATTTTTGTGTAACAAGATAAATCCTCTTGGAGCAAAAAGGCGTTATGCTCTTCGTCTTCTTCAGCGAGAGGAATTTGATTGTATCCCTTGTATCCATCAAGAGAGGATATCCTTTCATTTCCTGTTGCTGACTCAACCATTTGCGGAATATCTGGCAAAGGAAAACTATATTTTGGACAAGCTTTGTTTAGATCGGTAAAATCTATGCAAATTCTTACCCCTTTTTACTTCTTTGGGACTACGACCATATTTGCTATCCATTCGGGATAGTTTGCTTGTCTAATAATTCCGGCGTCAAGCATCTTCTGTAACTCTTCTTCTATTTGAGTATGATATGTTGTTGCAATTTTTCTAATTCTCTGCTTGAATGGTCTTACATTTTTATCAATCTCTAATTTATGGCAAGCTACAGATGGATCTATTCCAGGCATCTCATCCATATCACACGCGAAAATGTCTTTATAATCTCGCAACAAATCAATAGTCTTTCTTTCCTCATCTGCCTCCATTTTAGTCCCGATTTTTAACATCTTGGGTTCTTCTTCAGTTCCGATATTCACTTCCTTTGTTGGCTCTGCCAGCAGTGTAGCTAGCCTTCGGTTCTCCCATGGGCGTTGGTCCTTTTACTTCCTTCGCAAGTTCATTCTCTTCGCCATATATTTCTTTTCCTTCTTCTGCTCTTATCATGTAAGTTCTAAATTCTTCTTCCTTTTTCGCTGCTTTTGCCATCTTCTTGCGATCTTTACACCTTTTCACCTGTTCTTCATAATGTTTTACTTCTATTTGATGATATATCCTTCCTTTATCGGTATCTCCTCTGATTTCGCCAATTCCACTTGGCATAGGAAATTTGAAACATTGATGAAATGTCGATGCTACAGCTTTTATTGCATATATCCATGGTCTTCCCAACAACATGTTATATGGTGATTCCATATCCACTACACATAACGTCACATGTGTTTCAATTTCTCCCAACAAAATTCGTATTTTTATTTCCCTTTTAGGTTTTGTTATGGATTTGCCGAAACCATAGATATGATATGTTGCGGAAGTCATTTCTTCAATTTTGTGCCCCAATTCTTTATAAGCATGATAAAACATTATATTCACTGAACTCCCTGTGTCCACCAAAGTCCTATTTATTGCCCATTCTTCCACTGTTTTTATTGGTTTTCCTTCTTCCTTGCTTGCGTTTATTGTAATCACTAGTGGAGTCGTGTGGCTTAAATTCTCTCTCGGTATCTCTGCTGCTGTGAACATAATCTTCTGTTTTTCCCATTCTTTTAAGGGTAACGCCTTCTCTGCTGTTATAATTTTCTTTCCTTCAAAATCTCTTTTGTGTATTCTCCCTCTGATACTTTCATGAAATTCATTAACCATTGTTTTTGTAATCATACTACATTCCAATTCTCTATTACTCTCATTGATTCTGGCTTTCTCCAATTTATCCATCATACTCTTGATTTGAACAATTTTAGTGACAATATCCAATCTCTTCTCTTCAATCGTCCATGTTTCTAGCGCTAATATGTAGTTGCAGGAAATCCTACACTACACCCCTCACAAAAATCCACACAACTAAGCCATTGAAGATGAACAACAATGATTTTTATTAATTAATTCCTTGAATGTTTACAAGATAAAATGGAAAAGAGCTAAAGAAATTACAATCACTTCAAACTTTCTCTCTCTTAATGACTTGCCTAACACTCGGAAAAAGATCTCTCCCTCAACATATTTGTTCAACTCTTTATATAGGGTAGTACATAGTGGATGACAACTAAGCTGTCCTTTATTTTCGGGAATGATTTGCGAAATATCGCAAGTGTACAAATACATAATCTCGCAGTTCTCCTAGATCTCGCTAGGTCTTCATATGTTTCTCGTATTTTGGCTGTCGTTATTCATTGAGTCATTTATATTACTCATCTGCGATACCTTCGCAACGCTGTCGTTTATTGATCTCGCGAGGTGTTGATATCGCGATATTCTGATCCTACAGATGACAACTAAGCTGTCCTTTATTTTCTGATCTGGCTTGCGACATTATCGCAAGTATTCAAATGTTAAATCTCGCAACACTCCTAAATCTCGCTAGGTCTTCATATCTTTCTCGTGTTCAGCCGTCATTCATCCGTTGCGTCATTTTTATTACCAATTTGCGATATCTTCGCAGTGTGTCGTTCAAGGATTTCGTAAGGATATTAATGTTGCGATATTCTGATCCTACAGATCTAGCAAAAACAATAGAAAGCATAAACAGAGATATGGACAACCATGCTGAGTATCGTTATTATAGTTGGGAAAACTCTTTCTTCCCTTATCTTTTTTCCAAATAATTGAAATAAAATCGTGATTAGTTTCCTATTGCAAAGTAATGAGAAAATGAAATAGGTAATCTACAGAACACTAAGAACAATGTGATTAACTGGATGAACAACAAAAGGGGGAAAAGTAAGAATGAAAATAAATAAATGAAGCGATGAAGAAGGAATTGGTATACTTCTGGATTTCAAATCAATAAATTCTGCTAAAAAACATTCTTTCATGGATGTTAACAGGGGTATATTGGATTTACATGGATATTTAACAATCCTAAAAACTCCTAGGTATTCAATTAGGTTATGTAAGGAATATTTGTTTATCCATGGTATTCAATTTGGATTTTTTAGATTCCACAATTATTCAGGGTATTCAATTCATTTAATATTTTTTAGGATAGTTTATGAGCAAGATATATTAGGATTCTTATGGATATTTGTAGTGAAAATATGTATGTTATTATCTCATACTAATCTCAACCCAAACCAAAAGAGTTTCATGGATTCTTATGGACATTTTTTTTTGTTTTCTTTTTTTATCACAGCATGCTACGTTTTTCCACCACCACCAATACCAACCGCCACTACCACCACACACCACCAACCAGCACGTGCACCACTACCAATAACAACAACCACCACCTCTCATCAGCACCGACCACTATAACCACCACTGCCACCATCACCCATCAGCATCGACCACCAACTACCACCATCACCCGCCAGCAACGACCACAACCACCAACAACAACCACCACCATTCACTAACATCGACAGCTAACCACCAGAACCGACCACTAACCACCACCATCCACTAACATCGACCGCTAACCACCAGCACCGACCACCAACCACCACCACCACCATCACCCACCGACATTGATCACCAACCACCACCAACACCGACCGTCAACCACCACCACCCACCTCCACATGATAGAGTTGATTTTTTCAACTATATTACGATTTGGTAATTCATTTTAATTTCATAAATCTCAATTAATCCTAACTCATTCGTTATAATCTGTAGATATATATCTATAATAATCTACGTGATTCTTTCAAGAAACATTATAAATCCACTAGATTCAGGTTAAACTATTATCTATTTTTAGCCATATAAATCCTGATCCAATACACCCCTGTAAGAGTTTTAACTGCAGTATACAGTGCGCAAAATAAGTAACGCAAACTCAAATTTCATAATCCACAAAGTACTTACAATTGTATCCTTAGCTTGGATTTCACCAACTGGCTTCGAAGAGAGACTTGAAATCATATGAAGTACTTATCTTTAGAAGAGAGACTGGAAGGTTTCAGAAATCATACCTAGTTGGGGTTAATCGATTCTGGTAGGACTAGATTCTCTTCAGCCTTGTTTCCTTCGGAGACCAGAGAGAATGAGAGATTATAGCTCTAATGTTTTAGGACAAAAATGTGGATATAGACGGATTTAATTAGGGAGATTTTGACTTTGGATCTGGTACTGTGACCAGTGTCGTTTGGATCCCAGCAATATTAGAGTTTGGGTCGTCAGACCTTTGTTTACCGTCTTGACTGTTAAAAATTAGGTACATTAATTGAATACCTTTATATTTCACACTCAACAAAAAATACCCTCCCAAAATAATTATACCCCTATTTTCTCTAGAAGCAAAAAATCCGAAATAACAAATTACCAAAATATCTTTTCATATATTTCCCGTTACAAACGTTACACACACATTAATTTCATTTTACCGTTTTTCATTATTACGATTTAATTAGGGAGATTTTGACTTTGGATCAAGCACTGTGACCACTGTCGTTTGTTTTTTTTGTCGAAAAGAAGCGAACCTTTTACATTAATATAGTTTCAATGGTGTTACAAACTTACAAGTCTCCTTTGAGATTTCAACTATTAGTATTCAAGCACAACATTTTCAGAGTTCAAACTACCACTATCCACACTCAAGACTGTCTACAGTTTTAGGTACAAAACCATCAAAAGCCAAAAACACATAAATGGAAAAGGGTTAGATGGCCAAATTTGGATTGCTCTCAACAATACCAAAAAAATTAACATAACTGCACAAGGTAGAGATGTTAGGATCAACAAGTAATCCAGCTGTTGATGGTGGATTTTCGTTCAAGGTTAAATTTGTAAAAAACCAGAAAAATCATGCGCTGACATCTTGTAAAAGATAAAGCCATTTATAAGTGTTGGATATTCCCTCACTTAATTCACCAAGAATGGATCATGTAGCAACAATCCCTTCTTGTGAATTTCATATCAGCCTTGTATTTCCTGTACTCATTATCAGTGTGGCATGATGACTGAGTGTTACTCATATATAGAGTAACACGAACCTCCAAGCACTATAATGAAACCATGTACGAAATACCCGTACAGGCTGATTCTCGGTGTGTTATACTAGCCCGATTGAGCCCCTCTCGGTGTGTTATACTAGCCCGATTGAGCCCCTCTCGGTGTGTTATACTAGCCCGATTGAGCATCCGGGACTTGATCAGATCGGTCTCTGGATATGATCGATCGCAGTCATCCAACTCCGTAAGCATGATTGGATGACCCCGGATCAATTCCATCACCCCCAAGCGGTATGGAATACCCACGGCCGACCCCGCATGGTCGGCCATTGGCCTCGCTTGCCAAAAAGACGTTCATACCAAGCATTTTGGACGGAAAACCCTAAATAAGGGTTTGCGGCATATTACATGTGTCGCAAAATAGTCTCAACCATCCATCTTCGCAGGTATAGATGGAGGGTGTAGATGTAGACTTAAAGGGCCCAGAGCATGTCAACACGATCACCGTGAGACCGCCTACACACTTGACCAGTCAGTCAAGACCAACAATGTTTGTCCGTGACAAAATCGTCACCCAAACAAGAGGTGGCGCACGGCTTTGAAAGCCAAATTAGGGTTTCAAGCCATCACGCGCGTCCATCTTCTCCGGTACGAATGGAGGGTCACAAATTAGATTAAACAGGTCCAGTCATACAAGCATGATCAACGTGGGCCCATCTATCTCCTCATGCGGTCGGCCAAGGCATATCATGCCCGGCTAATCCAAAACGCCCGCCCAAACATGCGTGGTTACACTTCCCAAATTGCAAATTGATCTCGACCGCTCAACTTCACCGGATGATTTGAATGGCTTAGATCACGTTTTCATGGGATAATCAGGTATAGGTGTGAACATCAACCTACCACCTACACGCTGGAGTGATCGACCAAGACCGACCAAGGACGGTTGTCTTGGAACGCGTGCGAGAATATCACGCGGTTATCAACTCCTTTGCGGTAAGAAATTTCTGCCGCAAACCGATCTCAACCACTCAACTGTGCCGGTCAATTTGAGTGGCCTAGATCGCGCCTTCTTGGGAAAGTGAGACATGGACGTGTACACCGGCATGCCATCAACATGCATGACCGGTCGGTCCTCTCCAAAGCCCTTCCCATGCTTGGTTTCGACCAAGTCAAGAGTGATGCTTGCGCACCTCTTCAAAAACCCTAGTATTCATTAACGGTCGCAGATGAGTGTCTCAAACATCATCTCATCCGTTCAACTTCACCAAACTTGGTTATACAACCCCTGGTCAGGAGTTATTTGGTTAGTGAGGCGTCATTACCCATCACTTTACCACACCACAATGCAGTACCTGCATAAAATACACACGATACTTCACAAGTATCGACTTTCTGAATAACGCAGTTATTCAATTCAGCATTACATGCTATCTTTCGTGGATCCACGATCCGCACATTCCAGACATCAAGCATGTCACAAACTGGGGGGATACATATTGGGGTATTGGTCTCAGCGGTTTACGGCGTGCGGCGTGCAACGCGCCATCACAAGAACGTGTTAGGAAGTCATGGACGGTTAGGGATGAACAGAGAAGTGGGCAAGACTGGTCGACGCACAACTCCACTACTCCATCACTCCACTTCCTCCACTTCCCACGAGAGACGTGAATGAGGCTCAATGACTTGTATAAATAGGTTCTCCGCCCTATTTCAAACAACAACACAAGTTCGGGCGAGACGGAAAAACCAAGTGTTAATACAAAATCGTATTCAAACACCCGAGCTTGCTTGCATCAACCGCAAGCCTGCTCACCTTTCTATTACAAGTCATAAGCAAGCCAACACCTTCACAATCTCAACACCTTCTTCGCTTCCTCCCTAAGATCAACCCCATCTCCTTCACTTTGTGACCGAATCAAGTCCGGAACGGCCATTTCTTGGTTTAGGCCGGACTTGCACAGATTGATCTCTCGAATCTACAAGCACTCACCGCGCGAAGCATTTGTTTAAAGGTTTAAATTCATTCCTCATCCACACCCCAAATTACCAAATTCTGCGGGAGTAGTTTTCACCCATAAACAATTGGCGACCACGGTGGGAGATTGATCTATCGGTTGCACAAAAAATTGAATTCTCAATTTTTCGGTTTCCATCTCACAATGTATCCTAAACCACGGGTGGTTCGGGTATCATGGGAAGCATGGCTAGAATCTTTGGAGGATGTCTTGGCAAGTCAAGCCGGTATCACCAGAAGGCAGTACGAGACATTTCGCCTTTTGAATGATATAGCGGCACAATTACAAGAAGCGTCGACAGGCATCCACTCAAGCAGCGCAAGAAACGTTGAAACTTTAACCAGGAATCACACCTTTACCGGTGGAGAAGCAAAAAGGGCGCGTAACCGCAGGAGACTCGGGGAAGATGAACAACATGGTCCGGTCAACAACGGAGACCCGATGCAACTCCACAGGAAAAGAGACTTATCCGGAATACTACAATGTCTGCCAGATGAAGAAGGGGAACCTGCAGCCTATGGAGCCTTGCTAGAGGATTTATACCTCAAAACTCTTGTCGAAGCCCGGAAGACTGTCCAATCCACGTCGGCCTTCCAACCAACTAGAGAAACGCTTGAGGAAGGAGAAATCAATCAAGAAATGCCTGAATACAGAGGATGGGAGCGTTCAATCCGGTCACTCAGCAGTGACATTACGACACCTTCCACATCCCTCTACTTAGGAAGGCAATCCGCAGATATGATGGCGCTCGCAAGTCTTCCAACCTCATCTCCTGTTACACATCAAAGCCACGGGGAGACATTGCAACGCCCGCTAACGCAGGAAAAGCTAGACACAAGGTACTTACATTTCCCTTTCCCAATGAAGAAGATTCTGGAGCTACTGGAGGCGTGGGTGCGAAACGGAGAGATGAAGCTACCCCGATGACGACGCCCACCTGCGATCAAGAAGTAATGGACCCGAGGTACTGTCATTACCACCGGTCCCTTCATCACCCCACCGGTGAATGCAACGCTTTGAAGCGCATTGTTCGGGAGAAGCTTGGTTCAGAGGGATAGTTCTGAGAAGATTAGTACGGAGGATTTTCTTGGAGAAGCTACTCCGGTTTTATACATGGGAGGTTTCAAAAAACAAGTAAGTTTTACTCAACAATTTTACAAGAAAGATAGTTTAGAATTCACTGGGGACTTAGCATCCCGCACGTGGAAAAAGAGGCTCAATGATCAAATGCCATGTTTGTTTCTGTTCGTGCCTCTCTTTTACATAACATTTGCAATTTCATGCGATATGTGCAATCATTCATGACCAAGATGCAAATCCCATTTAAAATAACCCATTTCAGAAAAGTTATCCACAAAACTATCTCAAAATAAACCAGTTCAATTACCTACTCAAAACTAGAAGTCAAATTACGAAAGAAAATCCTCACTATCACTCAAAAAGAGAAACATCTAAAAGAAGAGGCAAGTATATGGCACGAATCAAGGAAAGTCCTTCAGCAACAACTCGTCCTTCTGGGCAAGAGCGACTTTCATCCTTTGGAGCACGGCCTGCTTCAGCTTCAACTCCTCAGACAGCTTTTCGACCTCTTCTTCCTGGCGAGCAACACAGTCCGCAGAGGGGACTTCATCCAGTAATTTCTGAAGCTCCTGAATCTTGGAGAACCCTTCGAAGAACCAAGGGGCATTGAAACCGTATTTGCGCAAACACATCTCGATGGCACTTCCAGTCTTCAACCATCTCTTCGAAACTGCTCGACCGGTCGTGACGCTCATCCCTTGGATAGTAGATAAAGCTTCTTGGACACGGTTGACCAATGCAAGGCGACTTTTGAGTTTCGTGGTGGTAGCAATGTGACCGTGCTTCTCCCATATCGCTGTGTACAACTCTTTGAACCGAACCAAAGACGCTCGAATCCACCAACCAACACATGACCTGGATAAGGGATAGTAAAAGGAGGATCGAACAAAGCCCCGTGCTGCATCACCTGTAATTCACCAACCGCAGGAGCCTTGTCAGTTGCAGGAGACCTTTCGGAAGGAATCACCACAATAGCCATATTGTCCGGAACTTGTTCGGGACGGATTTCAAGGGGAGCCGTCTCAACTACAGCAAGCACTGTCTCTCTTACATCCCTTCCGGCATCTATTTCGCTCTGGGTGCTGATTTCCATCACGACCCCGTCGACAAGATCACTAAGGAAAGCGCCTTGTTCAACCGAGCTTGCATCATCTCTGTCATGGTCGGAAAAAGGAGCGGTTTCTCCAGACTTCTCAGCATGAAGGTCAGTACCGCCAGATTTCTCAGCATGAAGGTCAGTACCGCCAGACTTCTCAGCATGAAGGTCGGGCACCGCCGGACTTCTCAAGATGAAGGTCGGACCGCTTGATTTCTCGGCATGAAGGTCGATGCCGACTTCTCATTCGAATTCTGAAGGCCAACATTACCAGCCTTCTCATTTTGAATGCGCGCCAACCTTGTGAAGACATTCTCTTTCGGAATTCCCTGATTTCAAGTAAAGATCTCTTTTTAGAAGAATTTACACTGGGGGAATGAAGAAATCAACGGAAAGAGATTTAAATACCTGCATACTGGAAGAATTGAGGACTACCGGACCGCATGCTTGCCTCTTAGGTCTCTCTCCTACTTGGGGACTGCAATCCTCGCCTCCGGTCCGTTTGGCCGAAGTGGCTTCAACCGAAATGCTTCGTCAAGACGTCGGAAGATGGTTCACCACGGGATCTCACAATACTCTCCGAGAATCCTGAAAAACCAACAGTTGCCTCCTCCAAAATTCCTTGTACTTATCGGTCACCACTGGTTTTCTCCCAATAGGCCAGAAGGGAAGGCTCACCCGCTCTAAGAACACGTCAGCATCAAGATTATTCAGGAGAAATTCCTTTGAAATCACCGGTGGATGGATGAATGGAACACCCTGATCAAATCCCATTTGACGAGCAGCCCTGTCAATATTGTACGGAGTCACAAAGAAATTCTTCGTTAAATAGAGACGGGACATATCCTCGGGATGCAAATTGCGCATGTAAACAACTTCCCCTGATCTCATAGTCTTAACATCGATGCGCAAAGTACAACATCGTGGCCATCGAAGCAATAGCAAAAGTCTTTGGCTGAACAACTAAGGATGGACCGCCCCCATGGACGGAAATCTACGTAAGACACATTGTCAAATACGTCCACAAGTCTCGCACCGGTTCGGGGGCGCTTCTTATTCCAAATGAGAGTATTCTCGAGCCACCATACAAGTTGGTGAGCAAATTTGTAGGGGCAGGAGCATAGCTTTTGAAGTGTTCCCATAAGAATGCCTGAAGGAAAGCGAAGTGAACGTGCGATTCCACCTTCTTGTACCCGTTAGAAACATGCATGTCCATTGCTAAAGCGTCCAAATGAGAATACAGTGATCCAAAGAACAATGAGCCCAGAGGAAGAACTTCACCCTTCGCTAGCCTTATAGCAATCCTAACAAGCTCATCTCTTATGGTCTTCTTTCCTGAACCATCATCAAATATATCCCTCGGATAGCCATAAAGACAGAACGCAATCACGCTAAGCTCATTTTCCAACTCTTGATCCTGCGCTGGGTCTGCAGGAGACCACTCTGACACCCACCAAGTGTAAAAGCATCTCGCATCCTTTTTCTCCTCCTTGTCCAGGCTGTCGAATTCCGCCACTTTTTGAAGTATAGCAGCATAGTTACTCTTTTCAGTATCAGAGAGTTCATAAGAAAGACTTCCAAAGAACAAAGGGTTCATTAAAGCATTTACACTCTCCAAAGTAATAGTCATCTCTCCCCATCTAGATATGGTCTGTGTGAGTAGAAATACGCCACCGAGAAATGAAGGTAATCAAACCCGCGGCGTCTTTCCTAATTTCGAGGGCAGCAGATGCCATGACCGCATTGAGGATTTGTGCTTTGGTCAAATTTTCCTTAATTCCCTTATTACTCAACATGCGTCTCATCCATCCTTCGTAAGAACCCAGTGGAGTATGGCAAGTCTTGAAGTCAATAGGAGAAGGCGGATATTCGTTTCTCTGGAGACAAAATCTCATCACAAGTGCTGAAGAAGAGAATGGATCAGCGTCCATATTTTCTGAACCGGAAATCAAGACTATCTTATGAGAAGGATGTCTCCTAATGTTTGGAAAAGGCAAGATGAACCAATGTTCGGCATATCTTTGAAGCTGTCAACACCTCCTGACTTGGCACCAAAAGATTATCTCCATAAGACATATCGATAGGAGTTCTTTTCTTTCTACCGCAATGAAATAAAAGACAGGAGTTAGAACTTGTATGAAAGCACGGAAGAAATATAGTCACACACGGCAAGACACAACTCACATCGGAGCATACAATGGCCGGCCCAAACATCATTCAAGTCTAGTATTGATCAAGCTTCGGTATAACTCAAGTTTTCAAGTCTGGCATAAATTTCAAATCCGGTACAAGTTTCAAGTTCGGCACAAATTTCAGTCAATCGTGTGTGGGTGAGACCCACGGTCAATCAAGCATGCACGGCGGACCCACGTTCATTCTCACGCATCATAACACGATTTTCCTTATTCATGAGAATCGTGTACGCGAGATTCAAGCCAAGGTTTTCCTTTTCAAGATACAACCCAAAAGCTAGGTCTTGCATGCAATGGCGGAAAAGCTAAGCATATACATGTCTTACAAAAGGTATTTACTTAACAAACTAGGGTTTGACCGTTAAAAAAAAAAAAAAAAAAAAAAAAAAAAAAAAAGGGGGGAGCGAAACCTACCTTGGACGGCCGTACGGGAGCAACTCTAGCAAGGGGCAGCGACGGCTCCGGCAGCGAGATTGGCGGCAGCAGCAAGGTTGCGGACGAGAGCAGCCAACAAAAAAAAAATTCGTGGGAAAAGAAAGGGGTTTTTGTCTCTTTTATAGACAAAAATTAGAAGAATCCTAATAGAAGAAGGATTCCTCTCTTATTTGGTTTCCTCTTTTGATTCAAATACCCAAAGAAAGAAACCGGCCCCGCCAAAGGATTCCATACAAGCGTGACGGCATAAGAAATTAGCGGTCGGCCAGCACTCTTCCGGGTAAACTCCTTTTATCCTGTCTTTCTCACATATGTATGTCACCATCTCATGCCTACCACGCAATAGCGTAACCATTGTGTTCTAGGCAGGGGACTTAATGTTCATGGTGGATTTTCGTTCAAGGTTAAATTTGTAAAAAACCAGAAAAATCATGCGCTGACATCTTGTAAAAGATAAAGCCATTTATAAGTGTTGGATATTCCCTCACTTAATTCACCAAGAATGGATCATGTAGCAACAATCCCTTCTTGTGAATTTCATATCAGCCTTGTATTTCCTGTACTCATTATCAGTGTGGCATGATGACTGAGTGTTACTCATATATAGAGTAACACGAACCTCCAAGCACTATAATGAAACCATGTACGAAATACCCGTACAGGCTGATTCTCGGTGTGTTATACTAGCCCGAGCCCTCTCGGTGTGTTATACTAGCCCGATTGAGCCCCTCTCGATGTGTTATACTAGCCCGATTGAGCCCCTCTCGGTGTGTTATACTAGCCCGATTGAGCATCCGGACTTGACTGTATCAGTCTCCGGATATGATCTGATCGCAGTCATCCAACTCCGTAAGCATGATTGGATGACCCCAGATCAATTCCATCACCCCCAAGCAGGTATGGAATACCCACGGCCGACCCCGCATGGTCGGCCATTGGCCTCGCTTGCCAAAAAGACGTTCATACCAAGCATTTTGGACGGAAAACCCTAAATAAGGGTTTGCGGCATATTACATGTGTCGCAAAATAGTCTCAACCATCCATCTTCGCAGGTATAGATGGAGGGTGTAGATGTAGACTTAAAGGGCCCAGAGCATGTCAACACGATCACCGTGAGACCGCCCACACACTTGACCCGGTCGGTCAAGACCAACAATGTTTGGCCAGTGAAAAATCGTCACCCAAACAAGAGGTGGCGCACGGCTTTGAAAGCCAAATTAGGGTTTCAAGCCATCACGCGCGTCCATCTTCTCCCATACGAATGGAGGGTCACAGATTAGATTAAACAGGTCCAAATCATACCAAAGCATGATCATCGTGGGCCCATCTATCTCCTCATGCGGTCGGCCAAGGCATATCATGCCCGGCTAATCCAAAACGCCCTCCCAAACATGCGTGGTTACACTTCCCAAATTGCAAATTGATCTCGACCGCTCAACTTCACCGGATGATTTGAATGGCTTAGATCACGTTTTCATGGGATAATCAGGTATAGGTGTGAACATCAACCTACAACCTACACGCTGGAGTGATCGACCAAGACCGACCAAGGACGGTTGTCTTGGAACGCGTGCGGGAATATCACGCGGTTATCAACTCCTTTGCGGTAAGAAATTTCTGCCGCAAACCGATCTCAACCACTCAACTGTGCTTGGTCAATTTGAGTGGCCTAGATCGCGCCTTCTTGGGAAAGTGAGACATGGACGTGTACACCGGCATGACATCAACATGCATGACCCGGTCGGTCCTCTCCAAAGCCCTTCCCATGCTTGGTTTCGACCAAGTCTGAAGAGTGATGCTTGCGCACCTCTTCAAAAACCCTAGTATTCATTAACGGTCGCAGATGAGTGTCTCAAACATCATCTCATCCGTTCAACTTCACCAAACTTGGTTATACAACCCCGGTCGGAGTTATTTGGTTAGTGAGGCGTCATTACCCATCACTTTACCACACCATAATGCGATACTGCATAAAATACACACGATACTTCACAAGTATCGACTTTCCAATAACGCAGTTTATTCAATTCAAAGATTACATGCTATCTTTCGTGGATCCACGATCCGCACATTCCGGACATCAATCATGTCACAAATCGGGGGATACATATTGGGGTATTGGTCTGGCGGTTTACAAATAAGGTGCGGCGTGCAACGCGCCATCACAAGAACGTGTTAGGAAGTCATGGACGGTTAGGGATGAACAGAGAAGTGGGCAAGACTGGTCGACGCACAACTCCACTACTCCATCACTCCACTTCCTCCACTTCCCACGAGAGACGTGAATGAGGCTCAATGACTTGTATAAATAGGTTCTCCGCCCTATTTCAAACAACAACACAAGTTCGGACCCGCATTTAAAACCAAGTGTTAATACAAAATCGTATTCAAACACCCCGAGCTTGCTTGCATCAACCGCAAGCCTGCTCACCTTTCTATTACAAGTCATAAGCAAGCCAACACCTTCACAATCTCAACACCTTCTTCGCTTCCTCCCTAAGATCAACCCCATCTCCTTCACTTTGTGACCGAAACAAGTCCGGAACGGCCATTTCTTGGTTTAGGCCGGACTTGCACAGATTGATCTCTCGAATCTACAAGCACTCACCGCGCAGTGCATTTGTTTAAAGGTTTAAATTCATTCCTCATCCACACCCCAAATTACCAAATTCTGCAGGAGTAGTTTTCACCCATAAACACCAGCCAAATCTCAACGTTTTCATAAGGTTTTTCACAAGTAAGTTAAATGGCCATGTTTGGTTTGTATAAGACAACACCAAATAATTTAACACCACTGCACTAGGCAGGGGAGTTATGATCAATATATGATCCATCCATTTTTCCATATTTTCTAGGCTAAAGTAATTAAAGTAACAGTCTAAAACTAAACTAATGTAGCATAAAGTAACAAGCTCGGTCTGAATCGATCTTTGGAAATCTGAAACGATCTGAACCAGCCTGAAACGGTCTAAATCTTTCCGAAATTCTGTCAGTATCTGAGTGATTGGTGTCTGAAATTGTGTATAAATCTGTGACCACTGTCGTTTGGATCCCAGAATGTTCAATATTAGAGTTTGGGTTTTGGGACCTTAGTTGATCGTCTTGACTGTTAAAAAAATGGGTTAAATAAGAAAATGACAAATTCAAATTTAAGTTCGTATTTATTTTAAACAGTTCCTATGGACTCAAAAAATCTTTGATTTGTTCACTTTGATCCCATTATGGACTCAATAAAAGAGAAAACTAGCTGGCCAAACGAGATAATTTAATAGTTTGTTCATTGTAGGTTCTTGAGTTACCGCGTCTCGTCTTAGACCGCGCGGTTGTTTATAAGCCGCCAACGTATTTAGTTAAACCACGCGGTCTTAGTAAATCCGCAGGCGGGTGTTCTCAATCCTCGCACTTTCATTGTTCGTCCGCCAAAAGCTACATCTGATGTTAATCATCCAGCGGGTCTAATTCTTTTCTCTATAAATTTAGCTCATTTTAAACTTAAAATTCACACCTTCTACACCCTTTACCTCTAAGTTTATCAATTTTATATGATCTCAATATTCAATTTTTCCCCATTTCAAACACAGTACTCATTGCATCTCAATCTATCAGAAAAATTTCCAAAAATCGTTTTCTATAACAAACATGGCAACCCCATCGCAACAATCACAACAACAAACGCAACAATCACCGGAACAAACGCAACAAACGTCCGGTCGAGTCCGTGGCGCCAAGTTTATGATGGATGGAGATGAATCAATTATAGGAATTATGTATTCTTCACATTAGATCAAATCAATGGTTGCGAGACGGAAAAGAATAAGTTTTATGGAAATATTTTTTAAAAAATTGTTGAAGAAACCGGTAACATCCATAATCGCGATCCGAAAGGTTGTTTCATCATTTCCGTGCAATTAGCAAAGATGTTACCGAATACGTAGCTTTGATCATGCAAATGTTCCGATACAAAAGAAGTGGTGAAGGTGAACCATATGTGGCGCGAAGATGTCGAGAAGAGTGGAAAAGAACCCACAAAACCAGTTTCCTACACGAAAGTTGTTTCAACATTCTTAGGATACTTAAAAAATTTAATTCATACGTGTTGGAAGGTAATCAAATGCCAACAAGATCATCACATGGTTCAATTTCGCAGAATTTTCAGAATGGTGCACATGTTTCCTCTCCGTAAGGACATGCATCTCCGCATGCTGGGTCTCCAAGTAGTTAGGAACAACACAACACCAATCTGGATGTTAAACCAATGTCAAATGAAGAAGAGAAGGGGGTAAGAAGGCCGAAAAAGAGAGATTGAAATTGAGAGAAATTAAGAAAAGATTTATTGGATGAATGATTGTTGTGAGTTTTGGAGAAGAGAATTGAGTAATATATATTGGGGTGGGGTGGGGGGGGGGGGGAACTATCCGTTCCGGTGACCGTTACAAAAGTAGCCGTTGGCGGCTTTAGAAAAGCTGCAAGCGGTCTATTTTAGACCGCGCGGAATCTTCTTTATCAACGCATCTCATCATGGTCCGCTGAATTGTATTTACCATACTGAAAAATCCATTTTGCATATCCGCGTGGCTTAACAATTTTTTTTTTAAAAAGTGATTGACATAAGAACTTCCATTACAAACTATACTATTCTTCTTCCCTTTGACAACTGTGCAATGGAGAACCGCCCACTAATTGAGGGATGAGATGGTTTACATGGAAGAGTGCTCAACTGATGGTAGTTTTGTCCAAATATTTCGTTCTAGACATAGATGATGTGCATTATCTTGTAGTGGGATGTACTCTTTTCATAATTCCTTTACCGGTAAACTTGAAATTTGATAAGATTTTTGTTACATGGAAAAAATGGATCCGGGGAGTGCAAAAATCGTAGTTGACTCGGTAATCAAAACCAGTTTCCTACACGGAAGTTGTTTCAACATTCTGAGGATACTTAAAAAATTTAATTTATACGTGTTGTAAGGTAATCAAATTCCAACAAGATCACCACATGGTTCAATTTCGCAGAATTTTCAGAATGGTGCACATGTTTCCTCTCCGGAAGGACACGCATCTCCGCATGCTGGGTCTCCAAGTTTTTAGGAACAACACAACACCAATTTGGATGTTAAAACCAATGACAAATGAAGAAGATGAGGGGGTCAGAAGGCCGAAAAAACAACGAGAAACACAGCCCAAATGTTAGCAGATGGTGTTCAAACGAGTTCAACTACTCCGAGTACATGGAAAACGACCGCTTAGTCGAACAAGATAGAAGCAAAGACCAGGGCTTGGAAATAAGGTAATTTAGAAAAATTCGTCTTTCGCGAGAACAACATTACAGGGAATTTAACTGGAAGAAGCTATTCTACACGAACACAGCTGTAATGAATTCACGACAACTTAGGTTATGAGAGCAGGTAATAGATAGGGTGGAACAACAACTGAATAAACAACGAAACCAACAACCTGCCCAGTATGAGAATGAGGAAGACAATTCCGATGTCGATGTCGATGCCTCTGAAGAAGATGAAGATGAATACCGCCTTGATTAAATTTACTAGCTATTTTTAATTATAACTTAGTAGTTAAGTAATTTAGTTGTTAAATTTTATTTAATGTAATGCTTTTAACTTATCAATCAATTTGAACCGTCTCACTACATTACATCTTATTTCAAAGTACATAAATTGCTTAAAACACAATTAAAATAAATAAAATTTAATTGAAAAAGATTGTTATCTACCTCGGTTTTAAAAACCGCGAGAGGGTGCTCTTGCTCCTTTTGCTCCTTTTGAGTCCCAAAGGTGCTTAGTTAGATCTTTACGTAGATGTCCATAGAGGTCCCGGTTTTGCATTTTTTCAGTGACTAGTTTATAGTCTCTTGCCAGACATCCACGCTGCACTACAAGCCTCGGTGCCAAATCTTCATCCGGAAAACTATTCCATGTTGGATCACGTCCGGTTTCCTCAATGACCATATTGTGGAGAATAATGCAAGTTAGCATAATTTCATTCATTTCTTGAAGATCAAAAAAGCGTGTCGGCCTAGCTATGATGGAAAACTTCCTTTTCAAAAGGCCAAAAGCGTGTTCAACATTCTTTCTCATATCCGTTTGTTGGGTGTTAAAATACTTCATATCCTTCGCATTCATTGGTCCAAACCCTATATGACTATAAGCTTGAACCAAAGTGGAGCATTCTGGATAGATCCAGTTTGCAAGATAATACCCCTGAGTGTAGTCATGGCCGTTGATGATGAAATTATAGTGTGACGCAATCCCATGCATAAGATCTTCAAACAATGGGCAATTTATGCAAAACATTGATATCATTATGGGAACTCGAGAGTCCAAAAAAAAAAAACATGCCAAAAACAACAATCATAATTAGCCGAAGCTTCCAATATTATAGTTGGTTTTGGATAGTGACCCTTATATTGACCTGATCATTCAATCGTGCACGCTTTTCACTTCTAGTGGATGCAATCAAAACTACCTAGCATTCCTGGAAAAACCCTATATTTGTGTTTTCGGCAGTGATTCTATCAACATATATCTGAGTAAGTTTTCGTAAGAAAGTTGGACCAAAATGCTCGACCCTTGTTCCGCAAAACATTTTGAGATACCTAAATGCGGTTATTTTTCCCATACAGATGTCCTCATCCGTTGAATCCACTGGTACCATATGACATAGTATTCGAAGAGATGCCGCGACCTTTTTTCGAGGACTAAAGCCTCGTACATATCGTGCATCATACTGATAATTAAGTAAAGGTTATACCTGACAAAGCTCAGCAATAATCCTTTGAGTCAAATTGCGTCTCATGCGGAATCGACGTTGAAAATCCGCATTGGAATAAATACATCCATGATTAAAGTAATCATTCATCAACTTGTCGTAGTAAAAATGTCGATCTTGTCACGTCCATCTTCTTGTCATAATTTCATGTGGCTCTAAAGGCTTTGGTATCATCCCTGAATGTAATTGCAACATAAAATATCGCCTCCTTCTATCCTGAATTGCGTCTTCATCCTTTGACGCAAAAGATCTACATACATTTCTTTCTCTTCTTCATGCTAGGTTCCATCCATTTAAATATCTTCTTCATAAGAACCAAAATATGGATTCATGGTTGAAAAAGAGATTGAAATTGAGAGAAATTAATAAAGGATTTATTGGATGAATGATTGTTGTGATTTTTGGAAAAGAAAATTGAGTAATATATATTGGGGTGGGGTGGGGTGGGGTGGGGTGGGGGGGGGGGGAATATCCTTTCCGGTGACCGTTATAAAAGTAGTCGTTGGCGGCTTTAGAAAAGCTGCCAGCGGTCTATTTTAGACCGCGCGGAATCTTCTTTATAAGCGCGTCTCATCATGGTCCCCTGACTTGTATTTACCTTACTGAAAAATCCATTTTGCATATCTGCGTGGCTTAACAATTTCTTTTTAAAAAGTGATTTCCATAAGAACTTCCATTACAAACTATACTATTCTTCTTCCCTTTGACAACTGTGCGGTGGAGAACCGCCTACTAATTGAGGGATGAGATGGTTCACATGGAAGAGTGCTCAACTGTTGGTAGTTTTGTCCAAATATTTCTTTCTAGACGTAGATGATGTGCATTATCTTGTAGTGGGATGTACTCTTTTCATGATTCCTTTACCCGTAAACTTGAAATTCGATAAGTTTTTTGTTACAGGGAAAAAGTGGATCCGGGGAGTGCAAAAATCGTAGTTGACTCGGAAATCACAACCAGTTTCCTACACGGAAGTTGTTTCAACATTCTGAGGATACTTAAAAAATTTAATTCATACGTGTTGTAAGGTAATCAAATGCCAACAAGATCACCACATGGTTCAATTTCGCAGAATTTTCAGAATGGTGCACATGTTTCCTCTCCGGAAGGACACGCATCTCCGCATGCTGGGTCTCCAAGTTTTTAGGAACAACACAACACCAATTTGGATGTTAAAACCAATGACAAATGAAGAAGAGGAGGGGGTCAGAAGGCCGAAAAAACAACGAGAAATGCAACCCAAATGTTAGCAGATGGATGTTCAAACGATTTCAACTACTCCGAGTACATGGAAAACGACCGCTTAGTCGAACAAGATAGAAACAAAGACCAGGGCTTGGCAATAAGGTAATTTAGAAAAATTCGTCTTTCGCGAGAACAACATTACAGGGATTTTAACTGGAATAAGTTATTCTACACGAACACAACTGTAATGAATTCACGACCACTTAGGTTATGAGAGCAGGTAATAGATAGGGGGAACAACAACTGAATAAACAACGAAACCAACAACCTGCCCAGTATGAGAATGAAGAAGACAATGCCGATGTCGATGTCGATGCCTCTGAAGAAGATGAAGATGAATACCGCCTTGATTAAATTTACTAGCTATTTCTAATTATAACTTAGTAGTTAAGTAATTTAGTTGTTAAATTTTATTTAATGTAATGCTTTTAACTTATCAATCAATTTGAACCGTCTCACTACATTACATCTTATTTCAAAGTACATAAATTGCTTAAAACACAATTAAAATAAACAACATTTAATTGAAAAAGTTTGTTATCTGCCTCGGTTTTAAAAACCGAGAGAGGGTGCTCTTGCTCCTTTTGCTCCTTTTGTGTCCCAAAGGTGTTTAGTTAGATCTTCACGTAGATGTCCATAGAGGTCCCGGTTTTGCATTTTTTCAGTGACTAGTCTATAGTCTCTTGCCAGACATCCACGATGCACTACAAGCCTCGGTGCCAAATCTTCATCTGGAAAACTATTCCATGTTGGATCACGTCCGGTTTCCTCAATGACCATGTTGTGGAGAATAATGCAAGTTAGCATAATTTCATTCATTTCTTGAAGATCAAAAAAGCGTGTCGGGCTAGCTATGATGGAAAACTTCCTTTTCAAAAGGCCAAAAGCGTGTTCAACATTCTTTCTCATATCCGTTTGTTGGGTGTTAAAATACTTCATATCCTTCGCATTCATTGGTCCAAACCCTATCTGACTATAAGCTTGAACCAAAGTGGAGCATTCAGGATAGATCCAGTTTACAAGATTATACCCCTGAGTGTAGTCATGGCCGTTGATGATGAAATTATAGTGTGACGCGATCCCATGCATAAGATCTTCAAACAATGGGCAATTTATGCAAAACATTGATATCATTATGGGAACTCGAGAGTCCAAAAAAAAAAACATGCCAAAAACAAAAATCATAATTAACCTAAGCTTCCAATATTGTAGTTGGTTTTGGATAGTGACCCATATTGACCCGCTCATTCAACCGTGCACGCTTTTCACTTCTAGTGGATGCAATCAAAACTACCTAGCATTCCTGGAAAAACCCCATATTTGTGTTTTCGGCAGTGATTCTATCAACATATATCTGAGTAAGTTTTCGTAAGAAAGTTGGACCAAAATGCTCGACCCTTGTTCCGCAAAACATTTTGAGATACCTAAATGCGGTTATTTTTCCCATACAGATGTACTCATCCGTTGAATCCACTGGTACCATATGACATAGTATTCGAAGAGATGTCGCGACCTTTTTTCAAGGACTAAATCCTCGTACATTTCGTGCATCATACTGATAATTAAGTAAAGGTTATACCTGACAAAGCTCAACAATAATCCTTTGAGTCAAATTGCGTCTCATGCGGAATCGACGTTGAAACTCCGCATTGGAATAAATACATCCATGATTAAAGTAATCATTCATCAACTTGTCGTAGTAAAAATGTCGATCTTGTCACGTCCATCTTCTTGTCATAATTTCATGTGGCTCTAAAGACTTTGGTATCATCCCTGAATGTAATTGCAACATAAAATATCGCCTCCTTCTATCATGAATTGCGTCTTCATCCATTTGACGCAAAAGCTCTACATACATTTCTTTCTCTTCTTCATGCTAGGTTCCATCCATTTCCATATCTTCTTCATAAGAACCAAAATATGGATTCATGGTTGAAAAAGAGAGATTGAAATTGAGAGAAATTAATAAGGGATTTATTGGATGAATGATTGTTGTGATTTTTGGAGAAGAAAATTGAGTAATATATATTGGGATGGGGGTGGGGGTAGGGGGGGCGGTGGGGGGGGACTAGCCGTTCCGGTGACCGTTATAAAAGTAGCCGTTGGCGGCTTTAGAAAAGCTGCCAGCGGTCTATTTTAGACCGCGCAAAATCTTCTTTATTACCGCGTCTCATCATGGTCCCCTGACTTGTATTTACCTTACTGAAAAATCCATTTTGCATATCTGCGTGGCTTAACAATTTTTTTTTTTAAAAGTGATTGCCATAAGAACTTCCATTACAAACTATACTATTCGTCTTCCCTTTGACAAGTGTGCGGTGGAGAACCGCCCACTAATTGAGGGATGAGATGGTTTACATGGAAGAGTGCTCAACTGATGGTAGTTTTGTCCAAATATTTCTTTCTAGACATAGATGATGTGCATTATCTTGTAGTGGGATGTACTCTTTTCATAATTCCTTTACCTGTAAACTTGAAATTTGGTAAGTTTTTTGTTACAGTGGATCCGCCATTCAAATCTATAAATCGGAGAAAAAGTGGATCCCACTATAGACTCAACAAACATGAAAATGGGTGGCCAAACCAAAATTTTATTGGTTTGTTGATCACAAGATATGCCTAGGCTCTTTATGTATAATTTAAGCATTCATATAAACCTTGTAGTTTCCAACTGTGTTTTGTGCCTAAAAGGCTGAGTTTGAAATGAACTGAGCTAAGGTTGTATCAAAATATGGAAGTGACCACCACCACCGATATTTTTAACTTGCCTGTGGAAGAGCACTGCTTACTTGTTCTAAAGACACTCCATCACAGACTCAACCAGCAATTCAATTAAACCAAAGCTTCAAGAACAATTGAATCTTATTAAAGAAATTGAAATTAAAACATAACAAGACACAAAAACACAAATAATCCTCATTATTTATACATGTAAAACCCTCCGAAATTAATTGAAAACATTGCAGCCCATTCAAATCTATAAAGGTTAGCGAACTCTAGCTCTAGAGAGGTGGTGAGGGGCAGAGATGGTGTAGCCGATGGTGAGTTGCAAGGTGGTGTGGCAATGGGGGAATGGTTCTTCAAGTAAGTTTTTCGCATTTGCGAATAAAGAAGTATCATTCATAGGGTTCCTAGTGTACAGGAAAAAGTGGATCCCGGGGAGTCCAAAATCGTAGTTGACTCGGAGAATCACAACCGGTTTTATACATTCATATAAATCGTAAGAATGCAAACAAATGGTATGCAAAAATTTTATTGGTTTAAAATGCAAAGTTGAAACAAAAATGTTTATGCTAAATTATACCAAGTGTACGTTACGAATTTCCCTCACTTTCCCACATATTTTTTAACATGCTTACTTGTTCTAACGGACTAACCTTATACCAAAACTTGAATTTTATTAAAGGCGATAATTTTTGTTCCTATTATTGTTCCGCCATTCAAATCTATAAATCGAACCTAGAGATGATTTCTTATCTTAGCAATCAATACTCAATTAAAACATAACAAGATTGAAGGAACCCTTAGGGAAATTTCTATGTAATGAACAAACTTCAGTTCATTTTGCTCCCACTATAGACTCAACAAACATGAAAAATGGGTGGCCAAACCAAAAATTTTATTGGTTTGTTGATTGCGGATAAACAAGATATGCGCGTCTCACTTAAAACCGCGCGGACGAAGTAAACCCTCCGGAGGGGTGAAAAAAAACTGCACGGATTGAGTTTACCCATTTTGCGGTTAATGTTGATCCTCCAGCAGGTCATTATCAAACGCCAACAGCTACATCTGAACGGCTAGAAACCCTCATCATCCAACAATTAAAAAATTTAAAACCTTTAAATACTCTTCATTTCAACTCTAAATTCACACATTCTACACCTCTATATCTCACTCACTCAAAAACCATATTCAAGAACGCCTCAGTGTCTCCTAGAGTTCGCGGTTGTAGATTCACTCTAGAAGAGGATTTAGCTATTTGTAGAGCCTTTGTTTTCCACACAAGAGATGCTATCAATGGGAATGTATCTGATTCGATGTTGTGTCTGTAGGAGAAAGTTTTTAGAATGTTCATCGCATAAACAGGAAAAACGGTTAATCGTGAGGCTACATGATTGTCGTATGCTTTAGTGTAATTAGTCGAGAGGTATCTTAATTAGTAGGTCTACTAGTGCACAATCACAAAATTAAACTGAAAGGTGAAGTTGTAGATGAAGTGGAACCAAGAACACTAGCGATGTGGGCAGTATCTCACGACAAACCATTCGCCTTCCAAGCTTGTCTCAACATTCTTAGAGAGCTCAACTGGTTCAACCCCTTCACCATCTTAGGAATTCCATATGGCGGTTATTAAATGAGGATGTTAATTGTGTGTTATGGAGTAGTTGCTTTAAATCTAATGTATTTGCTTTAGACTGATGTAGTTGGTTTAATCCAATGTAATATATTTTTATTATAAGAAAGGTTTAAATTAGTTATGATATTGATGGTGTAAATGAGAAGAAATTTTGGTTTAATTAGATACGTGTGTAGATGGTGGATTTTCCACAAAGGCTAAAATCGTAAAACCATAATTGTACATGCTCCTGATCCAGCAATCAGATGAGTATTGAGTCTCATGTTTCTCATTGAAGCATGAAAGCTCATACCACAAGAACCTTTGAATGAGAATACTGTCTCTCAGAGTCTATGTAGATGTGTAGTCTCGCAGCTGAGGCAACGACATATCTCATGAATACTGAGCAATTTCAGTAATTACTTCTATATATAATCGAAAGATTGGACGGCTCCTAGACAGCTTGCCTGCTAGTATAGAGCAATAACGTCTTCAGGATGTAACAATATTTTCCCTTACTATATAAAAAAAATATGACGCTTCAACAAGCTCATATCACTCAATTCCTGAATAATTAATGCTTCTAGACAATCGTGCTAGTATAGAGCCATCAATTAATTATTCCTAAATCATTAGATTCATTAACTGAATCCCTGGAAAATATTCTACGCTTTTCATAATATTTCGTTACTTCAATTCATGGTTCTTCCCAGCAGAATCCATGGGTTAGTAATAAATATTCAACACACGGGCATCTGAGCCGCTATCGAGTAAGCCCCGACTAAAATGGTGCAAAGTGTACTCAGCAATAATGCACTAACGAGCACCTGAATGCACGAACGAGAATTCGAAAATACGAAGAAACAATGAACCTATGCAAAATAGGAAGAAAATAATAAATAATAAAATATTAATAAAGGCGTTGGGGGACTGGGCCCCCCGGCCGGCCGGTCGTGCCGTGGCCAGTCCCACGCCCAATTTTATATTTTATCATATTTTCATTATTTTCCTTGATCTCATGAAAATTCCCTCATTTGAACAAAATTCCTCCGTTTCATGGAAACTCCGCAGTTTCATTGTGTTTCCTTCACATCAAGGAAATAATAAATAATTAGGAAAGGTGTCGCGGAACCAAGCATACTAGCCGGCCGGTCATGCCCTGGTTGTGGCCGGTCCCACACCTTGCATTCCTTATTACTTTATTATTATTTCCTTCATCCCATGAAATTCCTGATTTCATGATATTTGCTTCAAATTATTAAAATTCCTTCAAATCATGAAAATAATACATAAAATTAGGGAAAGCTCACGGGACCGGTCCCTAGCCTACCACCATGCCCAAGCCTGGTCCCACACGCCCTTATTTTATTATTATTAATATTAATATTATTTGTTTCCTTCATCCCATGGAAACTCCTTCACTTCAAGGAAAACTCCTTTATTTCAACAAACTCCTTGATTTCATGGTATTTCCCTAAAATCATGAAAAATAATATAAAATTAGGAAAAAGTGTCATGGGATCGGGGCTTATTGGCCTACTACCATGCCTTGTCCATAGACGGTCCCACACTTCTTGATTCCTTCACTTTATTATTATTATTTCCTTTATCTTATGAAGTTTCCTCAGTTTGAGCAAAAACCTTGATTTCTTCATATTTTCTCAAATGATTGCTCAAATGCACGCAAGAAAATATCAAAATTCTCAAGACTCAGACGCGAGCATTTTGGTGACACGAGCATATTACCTTGACCGACCAAGGTTGGATCTTTGGCTTGCAAGAGGCCGATCCCACATACTTTCATCGTTTGACCTAATTTGGTCATATTAGGTTCAAACTCTTCCAAGCAATTTTTGGAACTTCATAAAATGATCATCATACGATCCCGTGACCAACCAGGGCCAGTTTCATGACCCCTTGGTCGGTCCCTCATCTCTTCATAATTAATTAGGTTTTATCACCCAAGGCTCAGACGAGCATTATTTTTAATAAATGATTAAACCAACATTTAATCATCCTCTCAGCAATTGGTCTTCAAGTGACTTTGGTATTTTCTCACTCGAGCGTCTGGGCGCTACATGATCGACCCATCGTCCCATGTAGCCGGTCCCTCCTTCACTCCGTGGTTGATTTTCAATAAAGCATCAATTGATCAGCAAATGATCGAAATTAGGATTTTCGAGTCCAAGGTTCATAATTCCAGATTCAAATGCTAATAATTTTACGTTGATCCCATGATCAACATTTTTATTAATTATACTCGGTTCAGTTGCCAGTATTTTAAATTAATATTTTATTTGGTCCTTCTACCAATAATTCATCAAATGAGCAACATTGCTCAGATGAACAATATTTGCTCAGACTAAGGAATATTGGTTCAAATATCAATATTCAACAATCCATCGAATGAGCAATATTTTCTCACCTTGACTATCAATATTTACTTGAGAATCATACCTCTGTCTCAACAGACACGTTCAATTCATGAGTCTCAGAACATTTGTAAATCACGTTCGACTCAGCAATACAAGGACTCATCGTCCCATGAAGTCAAAGAACGACTAACTAAATACACGTCTGCCTTGCATACTCCACAATCACGAGACATCAATCGTGTTACATGAAGGGATATTAACTAGGGTTTTGGTCTGGCGGTCTACGGCACGTGTGTTCATACACACGATGAGAATATGAGCAAGTCGTGCAATCAGTTGGAGGAGTTGGCAAAGTAGTGGATGGAAAATCAACCAAGTCTCCGCACGATGAGCAACCGGTTTTAACACGATTTCCACTTCCCCACCCTTTGACTCCAGCAACTGTCACACTTCATGGGATCAAGTTGTTATACAATTCTAGCAATATAAATAAGTTTCTGAATCATGATTGAAAAAAGCAAATCTTTCGTCAAACAGACAACAAGAGATTAACAACTCAACGTCTGAGGAATTACTCTCAACAAAGCAAATTCAATCAATCAGAGCTTATCTTATTTCTTCACGCAGAATACACAACACACATGCAATCTTCGATCATCATTGATCTCACACATTTCTCAGCTTCCCTCCTACAGATCGACCCATCCTCTCTTGTGACCGAATTGACTCTGGAACGGCCATTGTCTTGGTTTAAGCCGGAGTCCTACAGATTGATCTCTCGAATTCAAAGAACTCCCTTTTTTGCAGTGCATCTGTGTGAGGTTTGACCGTTCGCTCGGTTCAAGGAGTTTCCTCCGCACGGCCGACTTTTCAATTCCTTAAAAACTAGCAACTCGTTTTGCCCCATCTACAGATTGGCAACCACAGTGGGAGATCATTCTCTCGGTTGGAATCTTTCTCACAAAGATGGTCGATCTTAGGTCTATTTCAGTTACCAATCCGGGTTCAACACCTGACTCTCACATCGCAATTTCTAGTGATACTGCCACCGCAAGTACTACTCCTCTCAACATTGCAGGCTCCAGTGGTAACGCTAATACCACTCCTCTGGCCAGCAATGTCACACCACATGTTACTACTACTCCTTTGGGTGCTGGTGCTCCAGTGATCACTCCTGTCAATGCTACAGGCAATGCTACTGGCACTATCAACAATTCACCTCCTAGCGAATCTCCTGGAGAAACCATAGGAAATCAGCCTACCATAGTTGATCTCATGAAGGTTCAAACTGATGTGGCTACAACACGAAAAGAGTTGCGTGCTTATCTTAAAACTCTCACGGACAAGTTTGCGTCTCGAACAAGCTCACCTCGGTAGCGAAAAGGAAAATCTAAAGAAACATCTTCAACCGCTGATCCTGAAATCTCTCCAATCCATGTTGTCGATGATGAAGAAGTCCGCAAAGCTGCAGACGATCCACCAGCAAATGAACCTGCAAGTTTCATCACTCAAGAGGACCTGAAGTGCTTTTTAGAAAATCGAGGAAAAGACAAGACATCATTTGTCCACCGTCACCAACCTCCATATCCTGCTATTACACAAAGGATTCCTCTTCCAAAGGGCTACACTTCTCAAACGTTCACACTTTACAATGGAACGGGCAACGCTCGAGAACATGTTTCTCGATTCTTAGAATCATTGGGCGAGCATGAAAACAATGATGTCGTCCGTCTGAAGGAATTTTCAAAGTCACTGACAGGCAGAGCATATACCTAGTACAACAACATCGCACCAGGAAGTATCACCAGTTGGGGTGAGATGATTAATGCTTTCTACAAAAAATATTTCTTCGTTTCAGAGCAAGTCACTCTCTCTGATTTAGGAAGGATGTTTCAAAGGAGATGACTATGTGAAAGGTTCAGACTTCAAGCCTTGGATTGTCACGATCCAAACGTCACAGAGCAACAACTCGTGGACTTGTGCATCAATGGAATGATTCCAGTCTACAGGGCTTTATTGGAAAATCTCAGGTTCCAGACTTTCTCAGAACTTCATGAAGCGGCTAAGAGATCTGCAACTACTGCACCTGCTTTATTGGAGAGAGCTAAAACTACAAAAGCTGAAGAACCACGAGAAACTCGAGGTAGCAGACGCTTAATCAACAAACAGTACAACCTCCAACCTTCCACAAATGTTGTTGCAGAAGGAAGCAAATGAAAAGCCGAGCCGCATCGCAAACATACTTCTCCGACCCCTTCGAAAGAACAAAGGAAGGATAATCAAACTCGAGATGCGCAAGCTCTTACCCAACACGCATGAGATGGTCAAGAAGCACCTGATTTCCCTTTTCCCATCGAAGATGTGATTGAATTATTATATGTTTGGGTTCAAGAAGGTGCAATGAAGTTACCATATGTCAAGAAAGAACCAACTGAAGAAGACATGGAAAATACTCGTTACTGTCACTTTCATAGATTCATCAATCATCCCACAAAGGACTACGGAATCTTGAAGCGCATATTCCAAGAAAAAGTCGAACCAGGAGAACTTAACTTGGGGACTGAAGGAGTGCACAGAGACCATCTCCCGGTCAGAACCTTCACTCTCTCTGAACCACCCGTCAAGGAAGCAGTTCAATCCTTAATCTAGCATGTCTGCGAATTACTGTACTTATCAAAGGCTCAAAGGAAAGACATGTTTGCTGCATTGAATCACATCGTGTCAGGGAAGCATTTATTGATCTAGGAGACATTTCCCAAGCCTTCAGCAATAAACAAATAAATGTACGACTGGGGACTTCTCACCACAGTCCATCTCAGAGGAAATGAATTCGGAAGAATGTTGATCAATGCTGACACCTCCATCAACATCATTTCACTGAAAACCACCCACAGAGCCGCAGGCATCATTCGAAAAAAATCTACTCATGCTCTCATCTCAATCAGAAACCATGAAGGAACGCTCAGAGATACTTGCGGCTACATCACTCTCAAAGTGAACATAAGTTCAACCTGGACAGAAACCAAGTTTCACATAATCAGGAAGATCTAGGATATGACATGGCCTTCAGACGAGCGTGGATTCATGCTAAAAAGATGGCCACTGACAAAGCACCTTTGGTTGCACATCTCTCCAATGCGGAAAGTTCTGATCCAGAAGATTCGGTGGACATTCCATCATCAGAGCACCTGGAGGAATTTCGAACTTTGATGAAGTTGAAGCAAGAACCTGCAAAAGATGCATAGACATTAATCAAGAGGTTTCACTCAGGCAAGTCTCATTCCTCCCATGTCTGTGTCATTTATTTCCTCACATGCTATCCTAGCATGGGGACTCAATTCTGCTATCAACTCTGCTATTGCAAGACGTTATGAAAGCATAGCTTCATCACATTTTATTAAGTGGTTGAATCTGACACTTCTCGAATCGAGTATCACACTGAGACATTCATTATTATATGATGTCCAAGCATGGCAAAAAACACTTTGGACGTTTCTCCATAGCATTACTGGAGTGTCCATGTGTGTCACAAAATCAGAAAGCTCTGATGTCTGCACAAGTGTTGAATCCCACTACCGCAACGAAGGAGTGCTGAAAATCAATAGAAGATAGTGGGACCGGGGGGATCAAACCTAAGACATTCGGCGCTCAAGGGATATGACACTTCAACGCTCAAGCATCTAAGAAGCCTTCAAATTTTACTCCCAATCATAGAGTACACCTTCGATAATGGCGCCTCTAGATTCAGCACAAATATCTCGACGATGATTCAACACCAACACGATCAAAGTATAACAGAACTACAATTGATAAGTCTTCACTATCCCATAATACTTCTGAAGCAATGCAACATCAATCATCCATTGATGGCACAAACTCCTTCAACATACACTGGGACTTGATCTTATCGGAGAGATCGATTAAAATCTATTTCAACAAATGTTATCCACATAAAAAGTTACTGCAACCTGGTGTGATTCCATGAAACTTCATCAACGTGACCTCTCTACATCACAAACCCCTGCACGACCGAGGAACTTCCTCTCTTCACTAAAATAAGGACAGGTGCTGGCATCTCCCACAACAACGTCGATTCACTGACGGAGCCAGTTCACAGTAAAGTCATATTGTTCAAGAGAATTCGGGCTGATCAGTACACCTTCATCTTGGGAATGTTCAACCCACCAACTTGTTCGTGAATGTAAAGGCTCACTGGATGGAGGAGCAAAGGCTATGTCGATAATCATGGTTCTAGCCTTTCGGTCTCTGGAACATATCCAACTATAGTATCGGCATCCAAAAGGAGATCTGGAGGAACTCCGTCCATGGCCTCAGCATCAACAACGGTCTCAGGAGCAACATCCTCATGACAGGGCTTCATCAACTAATCATTCTCTGAAGTGTTACACGTGAAGCGGACTTCTACAAGAACTAATGATTCATATCAAGATGCGTAGACATGATAACATGTTCACATGAAAGTATTCTCAAAGCTTGCACGACTGGCGGACACAATCCAAAGTCTTCTACAAGATGTTCTCATTGCCTCTACAAATGAGATACAACACAGTTCAGGCCATGGGTTTACAAAAACGTACCAATGGGTGAGAAATTGGACAATACTTCCTCTATGAAAGATGTTCGCATATGTCTCTTCTACAACATACCAAAAGGGCGCATCAATTGGACATACGAGCTCAAAGATATGGCCTTTACCACCAGGTCTACGAAATCTGAAAAATTTGTACGGGATTACAAATTACAAATGTGCACGCTTCTTTGGCTGACCTCTACAACTCCAAATTGAGTGATTCTTTTCTCATGTGATAACTCAGTCTCTTATCTTCAAAAGTTGGGGTCAAGCATCGAATTCCGGCGTCGTATGAGGTTCCTACAACTTCCAGAGCATACAGCATGCAAGCAGTAATTCTTAGACGGGATTCATAACCTCTACAGTCGATCGATGTCCACCAGGTCTTTTCGATAAGTACTTCATCAAGGTACCTCCAACTTCGACCACCTAGGTCTTTACATCAAGTATTTGTACCTGGGTCCTCTATCTAGGTCCTGCCAGAAGAAGGGAAAATGAAAAAGGAGATTCAACTAAATACTGGGGACTGACGATCCACTGATCATGACGGTCAGTTTCACAGTCCAAGACTCATGACTGAAACCAAGCTTGCTTATGCTAATCATTCATCATAAAACGAATGCTCCAACCGAGACGTACAACCATGGTCATTACATCATCCCTTCTTGAGAGCAGTTATGGTCCCGTGACCAGGGTTTCAGAAGTAATGTTTCTACGACTGACAGAAACAAAAAATGGTAATGCAAGCGCCAGGCTCATGTATCAACCAAGGATTTCAGATTTCAATTAATCAATGTCATTGAAATCCTTCATCAAGCGTTCGAGACACAAGAAAATGGTCTAAAGACACAACAGGGGCGTTTTACAACAAGCTCGTCTGAGACAATTTTACTTTGTCATGCACAAAGAAGTGATCTGGGAGCAATTGGTGAGGAATCTAAGGTTGATTCATATGTCATTCTGTTCGTATGGATTTCCTCTACAACATATCCAAAATTCACAGCAATTGGATGAACGAGCAAAAAGATGTGGCCAAAACATTGGACTACATGACAGCTGAAAATTTTCTGAAAACCTTCTGGAAGTTTACTGTTTCATCAATTTCGGCCCTTAAACGTGCTCAAAAGCTGAAAATCTTTTTTGAAAAAGCTTGGAAATTTTCCTAGGATGAATAAACATGCTTAGATCACAAAAATCCGACATCGGACGAAGATTCTACGGCAATTTCAATGAAGACCTAACTTCTGAATTTTCTGATGACGAATTATGACGAAATTCTTCATTCATCCACACCTGAATCAGGAGCTACATAGTCAACACCAGGCCAAACTTCATCTTCACCGATAGTCTCACTTTCAAGTCGGCGGTGCTTCACGATGAGATATGAGCTTTTCATCTTCAGCTCTTTTCTTCTGTGATATTTCATCTAGCTTTCCCTCCGTGTCTGCTAAGACCAAGAAAGCATATATCTTAACACGAACCACTCTAAGAAGTCTTCATCTTTGACTTGATATTTCTGGAGCGTTCCCCGGAAGATCCAGAAGGGTGGTTGTAACTGGAAGTCCCCATTATCTAAGGCGAAAGACATGGAGTCATGGATATACCAATAACAAACACGCAACAAAAACGGTAATGATCAAACTCTTAAAACCGTGATTATAACCTCAGAATTTCGAAAACTTGCTCGTTCCTTCAAACCTGCAAAGACGATCAAAATTCATTATTCAAAATCATGACTTGATGTTCATAAAACCATGAACAACTCACGTGAGTTTTAACATCCACTGGTTTTTCAAAAATTGGACAGACGTCCATTCTACAATTGTGAAAACTTACATACGGACATTATTTCACCATGTATAATTGTCTACTTTCAACAGTTGTTCAAAATCAAAACACTGGTTTTACAAAAATATATATATTTAACATGAAACTCACGTAAATTTGAATATATATATATATATATATATTTGCTCCCTCGCGCGAGCATCTGTCTTTGAAGCGAGAGTATATTTTCAAAGATTTCTGAAATCTCGAAGATAAAAAATTTCATGAAAGCTCATAAACAAAATTTTATTATTAATGCACGCACGTCTGTTCAAAAAAAAAATTCTCTCGCATTGAGCATCCACCTTTGAAACGAGTTTATTTCACTTTGTGAAATCTCACATATTTAAAAAATAAAATTTTGTTTTTCGTGAAAGCTCATAAACGAAATTTTTATCAATAGACGAAGGTCTATTTTGTTTGTTTCTTAAACTAACGAACGAACGAACGTCCGCGCTAAAACGGATTTCCTTTCTTGGGATCGGACCCGTGAATCCTAAATCGACCAAGGTTTCATCACCAAATCAGCGGTGCTACACCAATTTACGCTCGTTAGACGATGCTCCATCATACCACTGGGATCTTCGTTCAAGCCATGGTTCGCTCATGCAATCAAAAATCCGTTAACATCCTATCTTACGACTAAGTTCAATTACTTATTTCGTCTGTAACTAAAAAAAAAAAATCACTATCTAGTGCTGACTGAGGAACATGACTATCTCTCACTAAGAAGGAGACTTAATGTAGATGGTGGATTTTCGACAAAGGCTAAAATCGTAAAACCATAATTGTACATGCTCCTGATCCAGCAATCAAATGAGTATTGAGGCTCATGTCTCTCATTGAAGCATGAAATCTCATACCACAAGAACCTCGGACTGAGAATACTGTCTCTCGGAGTATATGTAGATGTGTAGTCTCTCAGCTGAGGCAACGGCATATCTCATGAATACTGAGCAATTTCAGTAATTACTTCTATATAGAATCGAAAGATTGGACGGCTCCTAGACAGCTTGCCTGCTAGTATAGAGCAATAACGTCTTCAGGATGTAACAATGTTTTCCCTGACTATATAAAAGAAATATGACGCTTCAACAAGCTCATATCACTCAATTCCTGAATAATTAATGCTCCTAGACGATCGTACTAGTATAGAGCATTATTCCTAAATCATTAGATTCATTAACTGAATCCCTGGAAAATATTCTACGTTTTTCATAATATTTCGTTACTTCAATTCGTGGTTCTTCCCAGCAGAATTCCATGGGTTAGTAATAAATATTCAACACACGGGCATCTGAGCCGCTATCGAGTAAGCCCGAATAAAATGGTGCAAAGTGTACTCAGCAATAATGCACCAACGAGCACCTGAATGCACGAACGAGCATTCCAAAATACGAAGAAACAATGAACCTATGCAAAATAGGAAAAAAATAATAAATAATAAAATATTAATCAAGGCGTTGGGGGACTGGGCCCACTGGCCGGCCGGTCGTGCCGTGGCCAGTCCCACGCCCAATTTTATATTTATCATATTTTCATTATTTTCCTTGATCTCATGAAAATTCCCTCATTTGAACAAAATTCCTTCGTTTCAAGGAAACTCCTCAGCTTCATGGTGTTTCCTTCACATCAAGGAAATAATAAATAATTAGGAAAGGTGTCGCGGAACCAAGCCTACTAGCCGGACGGTCATGCCCTAGTTGTGGCCGGTCCCACACCTTGCATTCCTTATTACTTTATTATTATTTCCTTCATCCCATGAAATTCCTTGATTTCATGATATTTCCTTCAAATTATGAAAATTCCTTCAAATCATGAAAATAATACATAAAATTAGGGAAAGCTCACGGGACCGGGCCCTAGCCGGCCGACCATGCCCAAGTCGGTCCCACATGCCCTTATTTTATTATTATTAATATTATTTGTTTCCTTCATCTCATGGAAACTCCTTCACTTCAAGGAAAACTCATTTATTTCAACAAACTCCTTGATTTCATGGTATTTCCCTAAAATCATGAAAAATAATATAAAATTAGGAAAAAGTGTCATGGGACGGGCTTATTGGACGGCCGGCCATGCCTTGGCCATAGCCGGTCCCACACTTCATGATTCCTTCATTTTATTATTATTATTTCCTTCATCTTATGAAGTTTCCTCAGTTTAAGAAAAAACCTTGATTTCTTCATATTTTCTCAAATGATTGATCAAATGCACGCTTTAAAATATCAAAATTCTCAGGACTGAGACGCGAGCATTTTGGTGACACGAGCATATTACCTTGACCGACCAAGGTTGGCTCTTTGTCTTGCAAGAGGGTTCAAACTCTTCCAAACAATTTTGGAACTTCATAAAACGATCAACATACGATCCCGTGACCAACCAGGGCCGGTTTCATGACCCTTGGTCGGTCCCTCATCTCTTCATAATTGATTAGGTTTTATCACCCAAGGCTCGGGAGAGCATTATTTTTAATAAATGATTAAACCAGCATTTAATCATCCTCTCAGCAAGCAATTGGTCTTCAAGAGACTTTGGTATTTGCTCACTCGAGCGTCTGGGCGCTACATGGTCGACCCATCGTCCCATGTAGCCAGTCCCTCCTTCACTCCGTGGTTGATTTTCAATAAATCATCAATTGATCAGCAAATGATCGAAATTAGAGTTTTCGAGTCCAAGGTTCATAATTCCAGATTCAAAAGCTAATAATTTTACGTTGATCCCATGATCAACATTTTTATTAATTATACTCGGTTCAGTTGCCAGTATTTTAAATTAATATTTTATTTGGTCCTTCTACCAATAATTCATCAAACGTGCAACATTTGCTCAGATTAGCAATATTTGCTCAGATTAAGGAATATTGGTTCGACTATCAATATTCAACAATCCATCGAATGAGCAATATTTGCTCACCTTAACTATCAACATTTACTTGATCATCATACCTCTGTCTCAACAGACACGCTCAATTCATGAGTCTCGTAATATTTGCAAATCACGTTCGACTCAGCAATACAAGGACTCATCGTCCATGAAGTCAGCAATTGACTAACTGAATACACGTCTGCATGCCTTGTAGACTCCACAATCACGAGACATCAATCGTGTTACTGATCGTTGTCGTAGGCGTCAAAAATAATTACACTTTCTTACTACTCAAAATATATTATGAAGCAAGGGCAAGAAAGAATCGCTCCCATAGAGAGGACTAAGGTTGTCGAATTGTTTCGGTTTCCTATAAATAACACCGGGGGGTTTTCTGATTTTTTATACACTAAAATAAAATAAAACCAAATGAAGAAAAGTAAACAAATAAATTCAAAGATGTGAAAGCATTGGTTAAGGATTTCGTTTTCATTCACAAACATATTCTTATCTTAATAACTAGAATTGGTATTTTAATCTCCTCTTGTCAAAGGCCCTAGAATACCTTGATCGCAAGTATATCCCGCAAATCTCCTCTTGTCATCAACAAACACATTAAAATATGTGAATATGAATCCTATCTAAGAGAACAACCTAACGTGTAAAAGCACTAATCAAGTTTAATTCCCTAGATGCGTTAAGTTCTATGAAATCAGGCCAATCAAAGCAATCGAACGTGTAAAAGCACTAATCCGATTTAACAAAGGTTATGGTTCACATAAGATCATAAGAATATATCACTACAAACTATAATCATATTTATGCTACTTGCAATCATGAATTATCACTTTTGCGTATAATAACCCTAATCTAGCAATAAAGATGAAAGCAAACTCAATCGATTCCGCGACTCGACTAAACAAGCATTCAAATCATGTAACAATATTGATGGTGAATCATAAACGATAATACTGAGACAAAACTAATATATCAAACAAGGATTCATGTTATGTGAAATCAACTTTACCCATAACCAATAGAAAAATTAATTACTCATGTCATAGGAGTTCATAACAAGGAGAAAAAGAAAAGACTTCATATTTCTAAACCCTAGAACCAAAAGTAGAGGCAAAAGATGAGATAATTTTCTATATAGATGAGATGTGAGACCCTTTTATACTTTCTCTGCCAAAACCTAAGTTTCCACCGCATAGGCCCACTGTTGCTTCTGCTAGAAGTCCCAAAATCCAAGCCCACAAATCAAAACAGGTCCAAGTCATCTGTCAACTCGGGCTAACTCACTGAGTCAAATCAGACATTGCCGATTCCAGCACTTTACTGCCCAACTCCATTGACAAAAGAACACTTCTTCCCTGTAATTCATCATCAACAGCTGCAATTCATGCCAGTTTTCTTCGCATTTCATCCTAACATACATCTATTTACAGTTTCAATCACTATCTTCTTGTCTGAATTCTTACTTCACAATACCAACCAACATAAGCAATCACCACAGCAACTCATTGGAGCATCAAAATCTACAACCAGCGGCTCCTTCATTGCAGAAAGCACAACTAACTTCATGTGGCAACAATTCAGTTCATATCAGCTCTCACTATCCCTGGCCATTGCCAACTCCACTGTAATTCTAACTACGTCTTCCCCTGTAGCTGCATATCACCTCATAATCCACAGTACCACCACCTGCAATCCTAAGCATACATCTAAATTTACATTCAACACACCTTGCGGCATCTGAACTTCCCTACCACTGTGTTTCTTAGCATCATACCTAAACCACAACCACATTTCTTGCAATCTGATCACTTGAACATCATCTCCAAGCCATATCTTTTCTACTGCCTTAAGCCACCACCAGCTTCAATTCCTTGTACCACCTTGAGTCAGTTCACCGCAGAAACCCAAATACGAATCTTCCTCCACTACGGGTTCTAACTTCAGTTGAATTGCAACTTCACAACTTCACTTCAGCTGCAACTTGAGAGCATCTCCCATCAGTGCAAACACCTTGTTCCATTCAACCCATTACAGCTGCAATTCTGCATCACAGCAAACTGTAATATCAATTCAGTCACTGCTTCAGCTCAGTTGCAGCTTTATTCTCTCCCTGACTCAATACACACAACCAGCAGCACACTCTGTCGCCGTTCCATCTCTGCAACCCAACTCCAGCTCACAGCTGCTTCTTGCACCACCAGAACAGCCAACACTAAACCATGACAGACACTAAGACAACCCCCGCAACACCACAAATCTGCATACAGTTCCATTCTCCGAAAACTCTCGATTACCAAGAACAACGTCTCAACAACAGGCTCATATGGCAGCCATCAACGCATTCTCCTTTATAGCACTGCACTCAAGCCTTCTTTGTTCTTCTACCAGTGCCAATTCCTGCGTACTCTTGAGTCGCAGCCAAACGACCACACTATTACAACAAATTGTATCTCAACCATTGCAACTGCATCAAGTTAACAGTACCAGATCAGAGCATCGCTTCAATCACTACAATTCCATGGCACAACTGACCCTTGCCTGCAACAGCTGCAATTTCGAATTGAGCACAACCCCATTCTCAAGCACACCCGAATTCATTCGCTCAACCACAACCGCAATCTTTCATTGCCTTCAACAACAAAGAAACAAAACACCAAAGAACATCTCCTGTTCCTTCAAGAGGACTTCAGTTCTTGACAAATCTTCTATCACAACTTACCAAAGAAACATCTCTTCGTTCTCCATTTTTGACAGCACCAACATCAACTCATGTATCTAGCAGGGAATACCGACACCGTCTGTCGCTGTGCTTCCTCCATTCCATTCCTTTACTCTGACACCTTCACCCTTGACAAACCACAAGACCCATTCAATTTCAAGCCACATCAATCTCTGTAACCTCTCAGCTCCATTTTCCCAACATCACAATTAACTGCAATTCATCACTACAAACCCAGCTCTATTCACCAGCTTCACATCAAACCTATCTAGTCTTTCCAGTCACAGCCAACAGAAATTCCACCTTCATTGACAGCCCAATAACCAGAACCCTAACTGCAACACATAAGCAGCAGTTGAACCCATCTATTATTCTTCATACAAACCTCCATTCCAGCAACAACGGGTGTTGTTCATCTTCTTCATTCCAAGAACCCACTACAACTCCATCCACTGAATCATTTGAACTCGTCTTCAAATCTCGGTTCAAACTCAAACCTGAGTTGAACCCATCTTCTCTTACTCATTACAGAACCATATTTCTTCTCCATAACCTTCGTTAATTCACAGGCAACAACATCAATTATTAAGCTCAAAACCCTCTTCACTCGAACTGTTCACGTAATAAAAGAGCCATCCCCATTTTATCTTCAATTTGTCCTCTCTCTTGAATTCGAGCGACAATAACTTGATTTCTCCCAAACTCTCTCAATTTGAAGCTACCTCCATTTCTGTCTCTCGCTTCTCAGGTGGATAAAATGATTTGGGAAGTGATGGTTCTCGATATAGGGTTAGAAATGATTGGGACGGTTATTGGCACCTTATGGGTTATGATAAGGGATACCTCCATAATTCTTCTTGTAATGTCAGTTTTAGGGAACTGACAAGCTTATTCATAAATTTTGCTCATAACATTATCATACGACGCCGGATTGACCTCGTTCTTTTGCCGCTAGATTTATATTTTCGTTCTTTTCAAGACGATTAAGAAGAAATCCTGGAATTAAGCAAGTTCCACTTCCTTTTGCTCCAATGACTCCAAAACACCTAATAACACTCAAAAGCAAACATAAGATACATAATTTACATGAAAACTCGCAAAGAAAGCATCAATAATAGATAAATATCAAGGTGTTTACAACACCTATCAAATTCCCCCACACTTAGACTTTGCTAGTCCTCGAGCAAATCAAACAAAACTTATTCTAAAGGATACATACAACTCCGTGTCGTCGAGGCTACGGTCACACTTAGCACGTATAACAAGCCTTTGAACCCCTAGGTGTCCCTAGTGGACAAGTTATAGTCTCGTGAGGGTTTACTAGAGATATACCCACAAAACCTACTTTTCCAACTTACTGGTTCTCCGTAATGATAGCATCCAACGCGCTAAGAAGACATAGAGATTCTGCAAACTAGTCATAAGAAGTTAGACACATATATGAACACAATCTCATCCTTAAAAGTTGAGAGAGAAATAACCATCCCTTATCGAAAGAAATTCGGGTTCGGAGTGATCAAAAGTCTCGACTCTGCCTCACAAGAAAGGGTTTTATGAAGTTGCTCTCAATAATAAACAGCTTTTTTTATGGGTCACACATGTGTCCAGGTAGGAATGAAGAGAGAATCCTGTGACACGTTGAATGGTAGGAAGGAAAAAACCCTCCGAATTGTTTTAAAATAACCCACATCTTTTATCATTTTTGAAAACCCATTTTTCTGACGATCTCTAAGAAAGGAAATCAACCACTTAACGAAGGTGGAAATATGCTTACTTACCTCGTATCCGTTCGATGTGCAGCTAGCACCACTCTCACAGCATCCATAGAAACGTCTTCGGTCTTCAATCTTTTTCTTCATCTTCGTCTTCGGTCTTCAACTCTTGATGACAACTCTTGAACTTCGTAAAATCTTGACAATGTGATTCTTTCCTCTAATTCCTTGTTGCTTGAAACTTCATTGTAGATATTCCTTCTTCCATTGGCTTTATTGAAAGAATACAAAACTAAAAACAAATTATACAAACCCAAAATATGATACAATGAATTTTTCTTGTCTCTATTTTTTCTTTTCTTTTTTTTCCTTTTTTCTTTTCTTTTTTTTTCTTTTTGTTTCTTTTTTTTTATAAGACAAGAAAAATAAAACAAATACAAAATGAAAACAAAACGAAACAAAACAATGAACCTAAAGAAATTTTCTCTTGTCTCTTTTTTTTTTCTTTTTTTTTTTCATAATTTTTTTTATAATCTTTTTTTCATATTTTTTTTTCATATTTTTTTTTAAGACAAGAGAAAATGAAATAGAAATAAACAAATATAAATAAAAATGCAAGTACAAAGGCCATGGTGTAAGTACTTTACCGCTCAATTCTTCACAACTTGTATGTCTTGATATTATAAACTTCTCGAACTCCCATCTTGATAATCTTCGCTCTTGTACATAAAGTCTTCAACTTGTAAAACTTCTGCTCCTTGTCTTGTTGCTTTACTTGAATCTGAAATCTGATCATTTATGTGATGTTGCTTGTAAACCTTGAACGTCTTCAACTTTCCTTCGAATTTGTGATGCTCCTCTTGTTGATGATGATGGTGTTTCTATGGACCTGTTGGTGTAGAGAGATAAAGTGGATGGTGCTAACTGCGAACAAGATTACAAATGGTATGTAAGTTAGCAATTCGATGTCACCATCATGATTGATAAAAATAGCACTCAAGAGATCAAAATAGTGCTTCTATTGGTGGGAGGTTGGGCAGCTCACCATTCTGCCTGGAATTTACGTACGGTGACACACACTCTAAAAGCACAAATTTAGACAGGTACAAAGAATTGAAGGTCGGTGCCTCACATTATGTAACATGGGTAGTCTCCACTATAGGGGACCACAACTCTACTACTGAATTCAGTCTGCACCTCATTTGCCACTGGCATGGTTAAATCCAACTTTAACTCGCATACAATTAAGAAACCCGATCATGTTCTCTGTCATCTCTAAGTTCAGTCACTCTTATGAGATTCTCGATGTAATCTTAGCGACATGTATACTATGTGACTCTAAACTAACTACAAGTTGGAGTTTTTATTCACTATTTTACACAAAAGTTGAAAATTTTGAAAAATTTACAATGCAAATGCTTAACCACTCCCCCACACTTAAACTTTACATTGTCCTCAATGTAAATTGAATCGTCCAAAGAAAGTCAAGGTGGGAAATTTATAATAATATGCTACAAGCAAAAATAAAAACAAGAAAAAAGAAATTAAAAGATAAGAGATACAAAACCTATGGGTTGCCTCCCATGTAGCGCTTGGTTTAAAGTCGTCACTCACTATATCCTTGCAAGATTCATTCCCCATATACCAACAATCTGAAAAGTTGGGGATCCTTCCATAGAACCTGTTTTGCAAACACTAGCTTCACACAAATATTAGTAATATAAAAACAGAAATGAAGCTATTAACCGATAAAAGTTTCCCCCACACTTATTCTTGTCCACACTTGGAAGTGTATAAAGAATATAGAAGTCGGGTACTTCCACGGTTTCTTGTTCCAAAACCTGCATAGTTTGAGAATCAAGCATCTCTAATGGAGGATATCGCGAAACAAAGTCATTCAACAATATTCCCGAAGCACATACATTCAAACCAATAAGAGGTAAAGGAGAAGAAACAATAGGCAACGGGTTAGACAAACCTATCACAATCTCTTGTATCACGGAATCCTCTTCATCCTTGAAAAACTCAAGTGAATGATTCACCTCTTGTATATCATGGTCCTCTATCAAACCTTGCAACCATTCTTCATCCGTTTCTGCCTTAACCAAAGTCTCAACATAAACATCATCATTACAATCATTTGCAAGCTCAATTGAGTCTTCCACAATATTGGTCAAACCGGTCTCATTCTCAACACACTCCTCTTTGTTGTAAGGCACACACTCTTTTGCGGATCCAAATCTCGCTATAAGGAACTTTTTTAGAACACTCAAAAATGCACCATCCTCAAGCTCCACCCTTTGAATAGGCTCTTGATCATTATTAAGATCAATACTTGAGTAATCTAAACAAGTGTCGACATATTCCTCTTCAACTTCACCTTGATCGCAAAAAGATTCCATTGTACACTCCTCGGGGATGTCACCATAAATTGGTTCAAGCAATGTATCTTCACAATCATTGTTACTTTCATAGTTAACATAAGATGGGTTGTCGCTAAATTTGATGTTGCTAGTCTCAAACTCATCCTTTTGAATAGGCGAATGATCATTATTAAGATCAAGAGTTGAGTTATCTACACAATTATCAGCACAAGTCCCGAAAGGTTGGCCTTTTTCAACATTAGCATCAAACAAATATTCATTACAAACCACAGGCACATTAGAATAGTTATTGCTTTGAAAACAAAATTCTTCTTCATACCTTTCTTCCTTGTAATCATCAATGCTTCTTCGTAAGATAGTCATACCTTCACGAAGTTCTTGGAGTTGCTCGTTTGTAGCCTCTTTATCTTTTTGAAACTCTTGTCGTACAAAGTTGGAAAAGTTGTCTAACAAGTTAGAGACTTGTTGTTCACGAGCATAAGAATCCTCCAATCCTTGTGGTTGTTCACACACGTACCCGCCATAAGGTAGTTGAGGAAAACCATAAGATTCCATGGAATATTGGTCATAACCAATGAATTGGTTTTGATCATACCCCTGGAATTGGTAGTTGTAATATTGTTGAGGTTGTTGAAAACCGTATCCATCCATGTAGTATGCTCCTTCCATGAGAAACAAGTACATGAAATAAGATTCTCAAACCAAGGTTAAAAACCAGAAAATAAAACAAAAACAAAACTAAAAACAAAAAAAATAAGAAACCAAAAACAAGTGACAACCGCTGCCTCCCCGACAACGACGCCAAAATTTGATCGCTGTCGTAGGCGTCAAAAATAATTACACTTTCTTACTACTCAAAATATATTATGAAGCAAGGGCAAGAAAGGATCGTTCCCATAGAGAGGACTAAGGTTGTCAAATTGTTTCGGTTTCCTATAAATAACACCGGGGGGTTTTCTGATTTTTATATACTAAAATAAAATAAAAGCAAATGAAGAAAAGTAAACAAATAAATTCAAAGATGTGAAAGCATTGGTTAAGGATTTCGTTTTCATTCACAAACATATTCTTATCTTAATAACTAGAATTGATATTTTAATCTCTATTTTATCAAAGGCCCTAGAATACCTTGATCGCAAGTATATCCCGCAAATCTCCTCTTGTCATCAACAAACACATTAAAAGATGTGAATATGAATCCTATCTAAGAGAACAACCTAACGTGTAAAAGCACTAATCAAGTTTTATTCCCTAGATGCGTTAAGTTCTATGAAATCAGGCCAATCAAAGCAATCGAACGTGTAAAAGCACTAATCCGATTTAACAAAGGTTATGGTTCACATAAGATCATAAGAATATATCACTACAAACTATAATCATATTTATGCTACTTGCAATCAGGAATTATCACTTTTGCGTATAATAACCCTAATCTAGCAATAAAGATGAAAGCAAACTCAATCGATTCGCGACTCGACTAAACAAGCATTCAAATCATGTAACAATATTGATGGTGAATCATAAACGATAATACTGAGACAAAACTAATATATCAAACAAGGATTCATGTTATGTGAAATCAACTTTATCCATAACCAATAGAAAAATTAAGTACTCATGTCATAGGAGTTCATAACAAGGAGAAAAAGAAAAGACTTCATGTTTCTAAACCCTAGAACCAAAAGTAGAGGCAAAAGATGAGATAATTTTCTATATAGATGAGATGTGAGACCCTTTTATACTTTCTCTGCCAAAACCTAAGTTTCCACCGCATAGGCCCACTGTTGCTTCTGCTAGAAGTCCCAAAATCCAAGCCCAAAAATCAAAACAGGTCCAAGTCATCTGTCAACTCGGGCTAACTCACTGAGTCAAATCAGACATTGCCGATTCTCGCACTTTACTGCCCAACTCCATTCACAACAACACTTCTTCCCCTGTAATTCATCATCAACAGCTGCAATTCATGCCAGTTCTCTTCGCATTTCATCCTAACATACATCTATTTACAGTTTCAATCACTATCTTCTTGTCTGAATTCTTGCTTCACAATACCAACCAACATAAGCAATCACCACAGCAACTCATTGCAGCATCAGAAATCTACAGCCGCGGCTCCTTCATTGCAGGTGCACAACTAACTTCATGTGGCAACAATTCAGTTCATATCAGCTCTCACTATCCCTGGCCATTGCCAACTCCACTGTCATTCTAACTGCGTCTTCCCCTGTAGCTGCATATCACCTCATAATCCACAGTACCACCACCTGCAATCCTAAGCATACATCTAAATTTACATTCAACACACCTTACGGCATCTGAACTTCCCTGCCATTGTGTTGCTTAGCATCATACCTAAACCACAGCCACATTTCTTGCAATCTGATCACTTGAACATCATCTCCAAGCCATCTCTTTTCTACTGCCTTAAGCCACCACCATCTGCAATTCCTTGTACCACCTTGAGTCAGTTCACCGCAGAACCCAAATACCAATCTTCCTCCACTACGGGTTCTAACTTCAGTTGAATTGCAACTTCACAACTTCACTTCAGCTGCAACTTGAGAGCATCTCCCATCAGTGCAAACACCTTGTTCCATTCAACCCATTACAAATTAATTCTGCATCACAAAGAAATCGTAATATCAATTCAGTCACTGCTTCATCTCAGTTGCAGCTTTATTCTCTCCCTGACTCAATGCACACAACCAGCAGCACATTCAGTCGCCGTTCCATCTCTGCAACCCAACTCCAGTTCACAGCTGCTTCTTGCACCACCAGAATAGCCAACACTAAACCATGACAGGACACTAAGACAACCCCTGCAACACCACAAATCTGCACAGTTCCATTCTCCGAAAACTCTCGATTACCAGCAACAACGTCTCAACAACAGGCTCATATGGCAGCCATCAGCTGCATTCTCCTTTATAGCACCAGACTCAAGCCTTCTTTGTTCTTTTACCAGTGCCAATTCCTGCGTACTCTTGAGTCGCAGCCAAACGACCACACTATTACAACAAATTGTATCTCAACCATTGCAACTGCATCAAGTTAACAGTACCAGCTCAGAGCATCGCTTCAATCACTACAATTCCATGGCACAATTGACCCTTGCCTGCAACAGCTGCAATTTCAAATTGAGCACAACCCCATTCTCAAGCACACGAAATTCATTCACTCAACCACAACCGCAATCTTTCATTGCCTTCAACAACACAAACAAAACACCAAAGAACATCTCCTGTTCCTTCAAGAGGACTTCAGTTCTTGACAAATCTTCTATCACAACTTACCAGAAACATCTCTTCATTCTCCATTTTTGACAAAGACCAACATCAACTCATGTATCTAGCGGGAATACCGACACCGTCTGCATCGTGCTTCCTCCATTCCATTCCTTTACTCTGACACCTTCACCCTTGACAAACCACAAGACCCATTCAATTTCAAGCCACATCAATCTCTGTAACCTCTCAGCTCCATTGTCCCAGCATCACAATTAACTGCAATTCATCACTACAAACCCACATTCTATTCACCAGCTTCACATCAAACCTATCTAGTCTTTCCAGTCACAGCCAACAGAAATTCCACCTTCATTGACAGCCCAATAACCAGAACCCTAACTGCAACACATAAGCAGCAGTTGAACCCATCTATTATTCTTCATACAAACCTCCATTCCAGCAACAACGGGTGTTGTTAATCTTCTTCATTCCAATAACCCACTACAACTCCATCCACTGAATCATTTGAACTCGTCTTCAAATCTCGGTTCAAACTCAAACCTGAGTTGAACCCATCTTCTCTTACTCATTACAGAACCATATTTCTTCTCCATAACCTTCGTTAATTCACAGGCAACAACATCAATTATTAATCTCAAAACCCTCTCTTCACTGAATCTGGTTCACAGAACAGTAGCCATCCCCATTTTATCTTCAATTTGTCCTCTCTCTTGAATTCGAGCGACAATAACTTGATTTCTCCCAAACTCTCTCAATTTGAAGCTACCTCCATTTCTGTCTCTCGCTTCTCGGGTGGATAAAATGATTTGGGAAGTGATGGTTCTCGATATAGGGTTAGAAATGATTGGGACGGTTATTGGCACCTTATGGGTTATGATAAGGGATACCTCCATAATTCTTCTTGTAATGTCAGTTTTAGGGAACTGACAAGCTTATTCATAAATTTTGCTCATAACATTATCATACGACGCCGGATTGACCTCGTTCTTTTGCCGCTAGATTTATATTTTCGTTCTTTTCAAGACGATTGAGAAGAAATCCTGGAATTAAGCGAGTTCCACTTCCTTTTGCTCCAATGACTCCAAAACACCTAATAACACTCAAAAGCAAACATAAGATACATAATTTACATGAAAACTCGCAAAGAAAGCATCAATAATAGATAAATATCAAGGTGTTTACAACACCTATCAAATTCCCCACACTTAGACTTTGATAGTCCTCGAGCAAATCAAACAAAACTTATTCTAAAGGATACATACAACTCCGTCTCGTCGAGGCTACGGTCACACTTAGCACGTATAACAAGCCTTTGAACCCTAGGTGTCCCTAGTGGACAAGTTATAGTCTCGTGAGGGTTTACTAGAGATATACCCACAAAACCTACTTTTCCAACTTACTAGTTCTCCGTAATGATAGCATCCAACGCGCTAAGAAGACATAGAGATTCTGCAAACTAGTCATAAGAAGTTAGACACATATATGAACACAATCTCATCCTTAAAAGTTGAGAGAGAAATAACCATCCCTTATCGAAAGAAATTCGGGTTCGGAGTGATCAAAAGTCTCGACTACGCCTCACAAGAAAGGGTTTTATGAAGTTGCTCTCAATAATAAATAGCTTTTTATGGGTCACACATGTGTCCGGTAGGAATGAAGAGAGAATCTGTGACACGTTGAATGGTAGGAAGGAAAAACCCTCCGAATTGTTTTAAAATAACCCACATCTTTTATCATTTTTGAAAACCCATTTTTCTGACGATCTCTAAGAAAGGAAATCAACCACTTAACGAAGGTGGAAATATGCTTACTTACCTCGTATCCGTTCGATGTGCAGCTAGCACCACTCTCACAGCATCCATAGAAACGTCTTCGGTCTTCAATCTTTTTCTTCATCTTCGTCTACGGTCTTCAACTCTTGATGACAACTCTTGAACTTCGTAAAATCTTGACAATGTGATTCTTTCCTCTAATTCCTTGTTGCTTGAAACTTCATTGTAGATATTCCTTCTTCCATTGGCTTTATTGAAAGAATACAAAACTAAAAACAAATTATACAAACCCAAAATATGATACAATGAATTTTTCTTGTCTATTTTTTTCTTTTCTTTTTTTTTATTCTTTTTTTTTTATTTAATTTTTTTTATAAGACAAGAAAAATAAAACAAATACAAAATGAAAACAAAACGAAACAAAACAATGAACCTAAAGAAATTTTCTCTTGTCTCTTTTTTTTTTCTTTTTTTTTTTCATAATTTTTTTTATAATTTTTTTTTCATATTTTTTTTTTTCAATAAAGAAACGAAGTTCATATTTTTTTTTTCTTTTTTTCATATTTTTTTTTTCATAATTTTTTTTTAAGACAAGAGAAAATGAAATAGAAGTAAACAAATATAAATAAAAATGCAAGTACAAAGGCCATGGTGTAAGTACTTTACCGCTCAATTCTTCACAACTTGTATGTCTTGATATTATAAACTTCTCGAACTCCCATCTTGATAATCTTCGCTCTTGTACATAAAGTCTTCAACTTGTAAAACTTCTGCTCCTTGTCTTGTTGCTTTACTTGAATCTGAAATCTGCTCATTTATGTGATGTTGCTTGTAAACCTTGAACGTCTTCAACTTTCCTTCGAATTTGTGATGCTCCTCTTGTTGATGATGATGGTGTTTCTATGGACCTGTTGGTGTAGAGAGAGATAAAGTGGATGGTGCTAACTGCGATCAAGATTACAAATGGTATGTAAGTTAGCAATTCGATGTCACCATCATGATTGATAAAAATAGCACTCAAGAGATCAAAATAGTGCTTCTATTGGTGGGAGGTTGGGCAGCTCACCATTCTGCCCGGAATTTACGTACGGTGACACACACTCTAAAAGCACAAATTTAGACAGGTACAAAGAATTGAAGGTCGGTGCCTCACATTATGTAACATGGGTAGTCTCCACTATAGGGGACCACAACTCTACTACTGAATTCAGTCTGCACCTCATTTTCCACTGGCATGGTTAAATCCAACTTTAACTCGCATACAATTAAGAAACCCGATCATGTTCTCTGTCATCTCTAAGTTCAGTCACTCTTATGAGATTCTCGATGTAATCTTAGCGACATGTATACTATGTGACTCTAAACTAACTACAAGTTGGAGTTTTTATTCACTATTTTACACAAAAGTTGAAAATTTTCAAAATTTACAATGCAAATGCTTAACCACTCCCCCACACTTAAACTTTACATTGTCCTCAATGTAAATTGAATCGTCCAAAGAAAGTCAAGGTGGGAAATTTATAATAATATGCTACAAGCAAAAATAAAAACAAGAAAAAAGAAATTAAAAGATAAGAGATACAAAACCTATGGGTTGCCTCCCATGTAGCGCTTGGTTTAAAGTCGTCAGCCCGACTATATCCTTGCAAGATTCATTCCCCATATACCAACAATCTGAAAAGTTGGGGATCCTTCCATAGAACCAGTTTTGCAAACACTAGCTTCACACAAATATTAGTAATATAAAAACAGAAATGAAGCTATTAACCGATAAAAGTTTCCCCCACACTTATTCTTGTCCACACTTGGAAGTGTATAAAGAATATAGAAGTCGGGTACTTCCACGGTTTCTTGTTCCAAAACCTGCATAGTTTGAGAATCAAGCATCTCTAATGGAGGATATCGCGAAACAAAGTCATTCAACAATATTCCCGAAGCACATACATTCAAACCAATAAGAGGTAAAGGAGAAGAAACAATAGGCAACGGGTTAGACAAACCTATCACAATCTCTTGTATCACGGAATCCTCTTCATCCTTGAAAAACTCAAGTGAATTATTCACCTCTTGTATATCATGGTCCTCTATCAAACCTTGCAACCATTCTTCATCCGTTTTCTCGCCTTAACCAAAGTCTCAACATAAACATCATCATTACAATCATTTGCAAGCTCAATTGAGTCTTCCACAATATTGGTCAAACCGGTCTCATTCTCAACACACTCCTCTTTGTTGTAAGGCACACACTCTTTTGTGAATCCAAATCTCGCTATAAGGAACTTTTTTAGAACACTCAAAAATGCTCCATCCTCAAGCTCCACCCTTTGAATAGGCTCTTGATCATTATTAAGATCAATACTTGAGTAATCTACACAAGTGTCGACATATTCTTCTTCAACTCCACCTTGATCGCAAAAAGATTCCATTGTACACTCCTCAGGGATGTCACCATAAATTGGTTCAAGCAATGTATCTTCACAATCATTGTTACTTTCATAGTTAACATAAGATGGGTTGTCGCTAAATTTAATGTTGCTAGTCTCAAACTCATCCTTTTGAATAGGTGAATGATCATTATTAAGATCAAGAGTTGAGTTATATACACAATTATCAGCACAAGTCCCCAAAGGTTGGCCTTTTTCAACATTAGCATCAAACAAATATTCATTACAAACCACAGGCACATTAGAATAGTTATTGCTTTGAAAACAAAATTCTTCTTCATACCTTTCTTCCTTGTAATCATCAATGCTTCTTCGTAAGATAGTCATACCTTCACGAAGTTCTTGGAGTTGCTCGTTTGTAGCCTCTTTATCTTTTTGAAACTCTTGTCGTACAAAGTTGGAAAAGTTGTCTAACAAGTTAGAGACTTGTTGTTCACGAGCATAAGAATCCTCCAATCCTTGTGGTTGTTCACACACATACCCGCCATAAGGTAGTTGAGGAAAACCATAAGATTCCATGGAATATTGGTCATAACCAATGAATTGGTTTTGATCATACCCCTGGAATTGGTAGTTGTAATATTGTTGAGGTTGTTGAAAACCGTATCCATCCATGTAGTATGCTCCTTCCATGAGAAACAAGTACCTGAAATAAGATTCTCAAACCAAGGTTAAAAACCGGAAAATAAAACAAAAACAAAACTAAAAACAAAAAAAAATAAGAAACCAAAAACAAGTGACAACCGCTGCCTCCCCGACAACGGCGCCAAAATTTCATCGCTGTCGTAGGCGTCAAAAATAATTTTACACTTTCTTACTACTCAAAATATATTATGAAGCAAGGGCAAGAAAGGATCGTTCCCATAGAGAGGACTAAGGTTGTCAAATTGTTTAGGTTTCCTATAAATAACACCAGGGGTTTTCTGATTTTTATATACTAAAAATAAAATAAAAGCAAATGAAGAAAACTAAACAAATAAATTCAAAGATGTGAAAGCATTGGTTAAGGATTTCGTTTTCATTCACAAACATATTCTTATCTTAATAACTAGAATTGATATTTTAATCTCTATTTTATCAAAGGCCCTAGAATACCTTGATCGCAAGTATATCCCGCAAATCTCCTATTGTCATCAACAAACACATTAAAAGATGTGAATATGAATTCTATCTAAGAGAACAACCTAACGTGTAAAAGCACTAATCAAGTTTTATTGCTAGATGCGTTAAGTTCTATGAAATCAGGCCAATCAAAGCAATCGAACGTGTAAAAGCACTAATCCGATTTAACAAAGGTTATGGTTCACATAAGATCATAAGAATATATCACTACAAACTATAATCATATTTATGCTACTTGCAATCAGGAATTATCACTTTTGCGTATAATAACCCCTAATCTAGCAATAAAGATGAAAGCAACTCAATCGATTCGCGACTCGACTAAACAAGCATTCAAATCATGTAACAATATTGATGGTGAATCATAAGCGATAATACTGAGACAAACTAATATATCAAACAAGGATTCATGTTATGTGAAATCAACTTTATCCATAACCAATAGAAAAATTAAGTACTTTCATGTCATAGGAGTTCATAACAAGGAGAAAAGAAAAGACTGTGTTTCTAAACCCTAGAACCAAAAGTAGAGGCAAAAGATGAGATAATTTTCTATATAGATGAGATGTGAGACCCTTTTATACTTTCTGCCAAAACCTAAGTTTCCACCACCCTAGGCCCACTGTTGCTTAGCCTAGAAGTCCCAAAAATCCAAGCCCAAAATCAAAACGAGGTCCAAGTCATCCATCCTTTCAGACTACTCCATCGAGTCAAATCAGACATTGCCGATTCTCAGCACTTTACTTTGCCCAACTCCATTCACAACAACACTTCTTCCTGTAATTCATCATCAGCAGCTGCAATTCATGCCGGTTCTCTTCGCATTTCATCTAACATACATCTATTTCTGATTTAATCATTTTATCTTCTTGTCTCAATTCTTGCTTCACAATACCAACCAACATAAGCAATCACCACAAAGAACTCATTGGGGGCATTAGAAATCTACAGCCGCGGATCCTTCATTGCAGGTGCACAACTAATCTCATGTGGCAACAATTCAGTTCATATCATTACCATATCTGGCCATTGCACCTCCATTTGTCATTCTAATGCGTCTTCCCTTGTATTTTCATATCACCTCATAATCCACAGTACCACCACCTTCAATCTAAGCATACATCTAAATTTACATTCAACACACCTTACAGCATCTCAATCTCCTGCCATTGTGTTGCGCATCATACCTAAACCTGACCACATTTCTTGCAATCGATCACTTGAACATCATCTCAAGCCATATCTTTTCTTACGCTCTTAAGCCACCACCAGCTGCAATTCCTTGTACCACCTTGAGTCGGTTCACCGCGAAACCCAAATACCAACCTTCCTCCACTACCGGTTCTAACTTCAGTTGAACTGCAACTTCACAACTTCACTTCAGTTCGCAACTTGAGAGCATCTCCCATCGGTTGCAAACACCTTGTTCCATTCAACCCATTACAGCTGCAATTCTGCATCACAACAAACTGTAATATCAATTCAGTCACTGCTTCAGCTCAGTTGCAGCTTTATTCTCTCCCTGACTCAATGCACACAACCAGCAGCACATTCAGTCGTCGTTCCATCTCTGCAACCCAACTCCAGCTCACAGCTGCTTCTTGCACCACCAGAACAGCCAACACTAAACCATGACAGGACACTAAGACAACCCCTGCAACACCACAAATCTGCACAGTTCCATTCTCCGGAAACTCTCGATGACCAGCAACAACGTCTCAACAACAGGCTCATATGGCAGCCATCAGCTGCATTCTCCTTTATAGCACCGGACTCAAGCCTTCTTTGTTCTTTTACCGGTGCCAATTCCTGCGTACTCTTGAGTCGCGAGCCAAACGACTCATACTATTACAACAAATTGTATCTCAACCATTGCAAGCGCATCAAGTTAACGGTACCAGCCCAGAGCATCGCTTCAATCACTACAATTCCATGGCACAACTGACCCTTGCAACAGCTGCAATTTCGAATTGAGCACAACCCCATTCTCAAGCACACTAGAATTCATTCACTCAACCACAATCGCAATCTTTCATTGCCTTCAACAACAACAAACAAAACACCAGCGACATCTCCTGTGCGCTTCAAGAGGACTTCGGTTCTTGACAAATCTTCTATCACAACTTACCAGCAGAAACATCTCTTCATTCTCCATTTTTGACAGCACCAACATCAACTCATGTATCTAGCAGGTAATACCGACACCGTCTGTCGCTGTGCTTCCTCCATTCCATTCCTTTACTCTGACATCTTCACCCTTGACAAACCACAAGACCCATTCAATTTCAAGCCACATCAATCTCTGTAACCTCTCAGCTCCATTGTCCCAGCATCACAATTAACTGCAATTCATCACTACAAACCCAACTCTATTCACCAGCTTCACATCAAACCTATCTAGTCTTTCTAGTCACAGCCAACAGAAATTCCACCTTCATTGACATCCCAATAACCAGAACCCTAACTGCAACACAGAAGCAGCAGTTGAACCCATCTATTATTCTTCATACAAACCTCCATTCCAGCAACAACGGGTGATGTTCATCTTCTTCATTCCAAGAACCCACTACAACTCCATCCAATGAATCATTTGAACTCGTCTTCAAATCTCGGTTCAAACTCAAACCTGAGTTGAACCCATCTTCTCTTACTCATTACAGAACCATATTTCTTCTCCATAACCTCCGTTAATTCACAGGAAACAACATCAATTATTAACCTCAAAACCCTCTCTTTACCTGAATCTGGTTCACAGAACAGTAGCCATCCCCATTTTATCTTCAATTTGTCCTCTCTCATGAATTCGAGCGACAATAACTTGATTTCTCCCAAACTCTCTCAATTTGAAGCTGCCTCCATTTCTGTCTCTCGCTTCTCCGGTGGATAAAATGATTTGGGAAGTGATGGTTCTCGATCTAGGGTTAGAAATGATTGGGACGGTTATTGGCACCTTATGGGTTATGATAAGGGCTACCTCCATAATTCTTCTTGTAATGTCGAGTTTTAGGGAACCGCCAAGCTTATTCATAAATTTTGCTCATAACTTTATCATACGGCGCGGATTGACCTCGTTCTTTTGCCGTTAGCTTTATATTTTCGTTCTTTTTAAGATGATTGAGAAGAAATCCTGGAATTAAGCGAGTTCCAGTTCCTTTTGCTCCAATGACTCCAAAACACCTAATAACACTCAAAAGCAAACATAAGATACATGATTTACATGAAAACTTCGTAAAGAAAGCATCAATAATAGATAAATAT